>PVIU01031175.1:0-15168 GCA_004026605.1 Ondatra zibethicus
CGTGGGACAAAGGAGGCCCCCTAGCAGGGGACTCGCCCTTCCCCCAAGGCCTCAGCCCGGGTGGGCCGAGCCCAGGTGCAGCCAGGACAGGGTCCAGATGAATCCGCAGAGGCTGGTTGGGTGAGGTTCTCGGTCCCAAAGGCAGGCCTACTGAGGGTTGCCCTCTCCTCTCTGCTCGGCTCCGTGGGACAAAAAAGCGAGACTGAATTTCTTTAGGCAGCATAAGAAATTTGATACTAATTCTTCTGACCCATCTACACAGTATATTTTCTATTTGTGCATTTTTCAGTTTTACAAAAATATTATATTCTATTTACTCTAAAGCATCTGTTTTAGTTTTCTTTAGTGTCAGTTTTGATGTCTTTTATATATGATCTGTGATTTTATTCAAGTCTTCTTATTTTTTATCTAAGTAATTTTAAGAGTAATTTTATTATTTATTTATTAACTTATTGAATTAGTTTACTAAAATTTTTTTAAATATTTATCACTTAAAACAATTTTTAAATTGGAAAATAGTTTGATCATATTCTTGCCTTCACCCAAGTTCATCCAGATCTCAAAGGCAAACAAAAAACACAGTACAACTGAAAAATCCCATAAATCAAGAAAACGAATAAAATACCACTCCCAAACAAACAAATACAACATCTCCAAAATTTAACCAAATAAAAGCCACAAAAACTGTGTAGTTTAATATATGTTGTTCAACTACTCCAGAGCATGAGGCCTTTCCTGTAATTGTTTATATACTCAGTGTCAGTTCATTGAGAGAAAAAAAAAAAACGAGTTTCCTTCTCCTAGAAGGTATTAGCAACAGTTTAGTTGTTAATCTTTATCCTAATAACTAGGTTATTCATTTATTTATTGATTCATTTAAAAAATTGTCAAATAAAATATAAGATAAAACTAAAGTCATTACATAAATTTGGAAAAGACAAACCAAACAGAAATGAGCTGCAAGAAAAGACAGAAGAGGCAGACCCACTCATTCACACACTCAGGAATTCCATAAAAACATTAAACTAGATCTATAAAACATGCAGAGCAGACATGTGCAACCCGTGTGCATTCTGCTTTCAGTCTCTTTGAGTTCATATGAGTTTTGTTCATGTTTATTTAGAGATCTTTGTTTTCCTGGTGTCCTCCATCCCCTCTGGCTCTTACATCCATGTATGTATATAATACATTCTGATTAACGTAGCTCTCTATCCCCTCTAATCCTCCAAAGAATAGTTCCAAATTCACATTCACACAGGTGACCTTAGTTAAACTCAGTGGTCTTAACACAAATCATCTTGGTAGTTATAACAATTTTGCTGATATTGTTTAAAAACATTTGATTTTATTTTTCTAATGAATGTTTCCTTTTACACTTAACCTGCTTGTGTTGTAATATTTATTATTACTATCCTTCTGCTTAACTTTGAACTTTATTTATACCTGTTTCCTAGCTCCTTACTTGTGTTAACTTTCTTCTCTTGATTTACTAGTTCCTCTTACATTTATATTTGTTCTTGATATCTTTATAGCTTTTTTATTGTTATTTTTCAGATCAATGTTTTCTTCTTTTTGTAATACATTAAATTATAATAGTATGCTGTTAATTTAAGATCATCCATTTATTGGTCATGAACATGCTTATGGTTGTATACTTCCCTCAACATCAGAACCTGCTATATTTCCATTCTTATTTATCAGAAGATGTTTTTCTATTTCCCTTTTGAAGGATGGATTATTCAGAAAGGTGTTGTTTAATTTCCACATACATGAGTTTTCTAACTTTACTCTTGTTTCTTTTATTTATATTTGCTTAATATTATGGCCAAAAATTATCATTAATTTCATTTCTGTTTTGTAAAATTCACTAAAACTCATTAGGCACCATGCCCTCTTTTAAGGAAGCAGCGGGAGGGAGGGGGAGCGGGAGGGGACTGGGAGAAGGGGAGGAAATGTAAATTTTTTTGAATGGAAAAAATAAAAGAATATGGGAAAAAAATAATATCCCTGAAATACTTGGTAACAACATGATGCTAAATCCTGAAAAAAAAATTCACTAAAACTTGTGGGTTAACAAAATGATCTATTTTGAAGATGTTTCAGTTGTTGGTAAATAATGTTATTGATGAATGCATATATATCAAATTTGTCCATTTTGTCTTTAGGATACATTATTATTGAATTAGACTATATTATTACCTTTTTACTTTTTCATATTTTTACTTATTTTACTAACTGGTTTCCTTCCATTTAACCTTAAAGTACTACCTTTAACCACTTTTTTGTGAGCCCATTATATATATAATGAAAATTATTGAACTTTTACTTTGTCATGGACACAAGTATTATTAGTTCCCTCCCTTTCATAAAACACTTTTGGTAATGAATGATTCCCATATAATTTTGCATGTGAAAATTTACTATTCTTTCCTCTACCTGATAGCCTATGGTATGTCCTTCTGTCCTTTTGGTCATAAAATTACTACCTCTCAGAGAGTCTCTTGGCAATTCAACTCAGCTATATGTTTAATAAACTGAGCACTTTTGCTTGCCAGTTATTATATTTCTGTAATATTTTTAAATGTATCCACTACATCCTACTGTTTGTACAAATCATTTGTTATGGAATCTACTGATTGTGTAATGAGGGATGCTTCACATATATTTTCATGTTCTGCTTTCAATTTTCCCTTTCTCTTTTGTTAATTATAAATTTTCTTCATCAAGTCCTCTTTCGTTTTAGTTTATTTGAGGACTTCAGAGATTCATATATTTAGTTGTCCTTAAAGCATTCCAAATGTTGAAAATTTTCAGAGTGAGTTGTCTCTCTTTAATGACTTCCATCATGTATATATTAGAGGTATTTCTAGTGTCCTCAACATAGCACAGGACCTCCTCATTCTTTTATCTCTGACAAAACATTTTAAATAGCATGATGTTTTTCCTAACAAATTATTTCATCTATGCTATCAAGTCTGCTGTACATTGTTTTTTCAGTAAGGTTGCTGGATTGTAAATAGAAATTATTTAGTATGTTTAAAAACTTAAAACTCCAATTTTGCATTTACATCAGCAATGTGTCAGAATTGCCATTGTTTCCCATTCTCACCAGCTTTTGGTATTGTTTTTGCAACTTGGCCATTGTAATAAATGTGTATTAGTATGCAATTTTTATATGTATTTCCAAGATAGCATATAATATAGACATCTTTTGATAATTAATTGCTGTTTCTTTATATTATTTTGTGAAATCTATGTTAAACCATTTGGGATATTGTTTTAAAGAAATATTTATCAGTCTTTGAGGATTCGTGCAGCGTATTTAGAATATATTGACCTACTAACCCAACTCTTACCCTAATCAACATCTCTCACCTCCTTGGTCTTCACATACAATTTTGAATCTCTCTCTCTCTCTCTCCCACCCTCTCTCTTTATCCCCGTTGATACTAATTTCTGTTGCCCAACTGATCTTAAGAGTGATACCTGCCTTGCATTATGCCCAACTCACCAACTGTTACATCATTAACAAAAATCTGTCCTTCCCCCTCTCAAAATGTGAGTAGTTCCACTTTACTCCTCTATTAGCTATTCTATTACTGAGAAGAAACACCAGAACCAAGATAATTTAATAAAGAAGTAATTTGATTGGAAATTGTTTAAAGTACCAGATGCTTAGTCCATGATCACCATGGAGGTAACCATGACAGCAGAAGGTAGGCATTGTGCTGGAGCTGTAGTTAAGAGTTTATATTGTTATCCATAGGCAGCAGGCAAAAAGGAAGAGGAAGACTGGCCCTGGAATAAGATTTTGTAATCTTATAACTTATACCCAGTGACATACCTTTACCTCCTCCAACAAGGCTATACCTCCTCATCCTTGTTGAAAAACCCATCAAGTAGGAGCCAAATATTCATAATATGTGATACTATGTGATCCTTTCTTACTCAAAGCACCACAACCCCTATAAGATGGGATCTTTGGCTGGCTTGAGCTTATTTATGTATTGTGCATGCTGTCCTAATCACTGTGAGTTCATGAGTATAACTGTTTTGTTGTACCTGTAAAACACAACTTCCTTAATGGTTATGATTAATTCAGGCTCAAAAAAATCTGTCTGACCCCTCTGCTGTGAAGATATGAATGAGTTATTTAGTTCTGTACACTTCACAATCTTATTCCCTGCCTGTAGACCAGTTGGGGTGGGGTTTCTTTGTGTAGAGTTAGATGATCTGGTCTATGGGTCTTTCAATATTTACTATTAAGTCAGTTCAACAGAATAATAGTGTTTAGTTTTTTTATTAGGGCCTTTGAGCTATCCATTTTCAGGTTCTTAGGTTCCTTTAAGTATATCAAGCATGGGCTCTATCTCATTGAGTAGGACTTAGATCCAATCAGGAAATGGTTGGTTATGGCCACACCATTTATCCTCATACTGAATCAGTGGTAGTATCTTGTCAGGCCAATCATTGCTATAGTTTCCAAGGTTTATAACTGGATGGGAATGATGATGATTTCTTTCTTCAATAGCTTGAAGAATATTTTTCAGAACCATGAAAGCTAACCAGTAGTGATGAAGCTTCCATATGAATACTAGCATGATTTCTCCATGTTCTATGAGAGAAGCATCTGGTATCTTCAGAAATAGGGTCTTACCATTAAGTTCTAAAGATTTGCTAGTAAGTCCAGAAGTATTTCCAATAACAATATGTGACATCATTAATCAACAACTGAAAAAGAGATAACCTACATCTGGTCCTAGCATTAGTAGTTTTTAGTGTGTGCTTTCTAGTAGCAATATGTACTCCGGTTACAAGGCAACTCCATTAAACCTCTTTTTTTCATATAAATATGAATATTTTTAAAGCTACTCACTGAGGTACAGAATTTATGAAGGGGCCATTACATGTATTTCAGGAAGCATCTATAATTGTAGGTTTTATCACAGCTCTCGCAAGAGCCTTTAGTGTTAGCTATCTCTTATCATATTTTTATCTGCATCATGTTCCCCATACACTTTCTACTGCATTGTTTGTTTTAACAATATCTTCAAATGTCTCTCATTTTATGATATTTGCCCCTTTTATGAAGTGATATTTTATGTACAATTGTTCTGTTATTTTGTAGTCTCCTCTTCTTCTGGCATTCCTTGTGACAATAGTTTTAATGTGTTTATAAAGCAATTCATAGGTGCTCCTTTCTTTGGATTTGCTTCCATTAGCTGTATTAGTTTAATTTGTCTATGTGTTATTTGTTTGTTTTTTTCTTGTTACATGTAGACATGTGTTAATATGATATTATCTGAAGGAACACATGTTTTCTTATCTGGAAAGTCTTTCCTATTGGGTATTTGTATTGATGAGAATGCCTCAATGTATATATTTTAATGAGACACTGGATAATAGTTGTTGCTTTATCTATACCTGAATTGGTTAATTGTTTGGTTGTCTGGATGGTTGTCTGTTAGACTGACAATTATGTTTCCAGAGGTACAGGTAGATGCACCTTCTCATGGATACACCAGAAGGTATATTTTTTCCAGGAAAACAATCAAGACTTTAGTCAGATAAAATATGTTTCTACAGTATAGTATGTAAGAATTCTCTACTAAATTTTTCCTCATTTTGAATTTCACAGTTTTACATCATTGTATTTAATTTTCCAGGTTTCATAATGTTATTTTGCTGCTGAATAGTTGCCACGAAATTGTTATGTGGGCGTATGTCAGAAAATGGTTCTGTCACCTTCCTGCTATCCTATGATATGTTCTTTGGCCTTATTGTTTCTAAAGTTCCTCCCTTTCACAGATATTTCTGATAACCCAACTTTGATACCAACTTGGACACAACTATCCTAGTATTTTTATTTTCCAGGAATGCTTATACTTTACTGCTACAATGAATCAGAGACATAGGATTTTGCAGTTAGGTATTGTCACTTGCAATATGTTTGTCCTTTTCTGCATGAATAAAAGTACTAATGAGATATTTAGACAAAACATGGCAAGTAAAATTGTAGTCATTTTTTCAGGAATTTTTTTTTGCTATAGGTTAAATGAAAGTTGATCTATTAATATTTAATTCCTCATAGTATAAATAGGAAATTAAAAACAAGGAATACTAATTGAAGGACAGCTATTAAAAGAAAAGTCACATATACAACTTCATGAATAACTTTAGTGGGAATAAGAAGCTACTTAAACAATTTAATCTAAAGACAACCTAACAATAAAAACGTGTAGGTATATTAAAATATTAATGAATGCTTTTGAAGCATACAAAATATATTATGGTTCTATTCAGTGGGGAACTTCAAAAACTGCCAGAAGGTCAAATTTCTCATATAAATGTTCTTAAGTAGTATATAACTACATTATAAAATTTTCAACCACTTGACCTCATCTCATGTAGTTTTCTCTAGGATTTTCTTTCATCAATCATCTTCTCTTTGTTCTCTATCTTAAGTTTCTCTCTTATTGTAGAAATATCCCCTGTAGCTTATACTCACATGCCCAAGCATCTCTGACTTAAATGATACAATTTTGGGGGAAGAAACATTGGGCAAATATTTTCTCTCTTCATAACTTCAATTATTATCTTAGGAACAGAATATTGTCATGTTTTAAGGCTGAGATTTAACATGTTAATTATATCCAATATTTTTCTTATTTGGAAAAAAAAACCTTTCTTATTTTCTGGACAACCATGCTACTTCCCTGTGCTTCTTAAATGTATGTTCATCAAATGGTGCCTCTCCTGCCAAACAAGTACATCGGATTCCTATACAGTCTATGTCAATGAAACATACTACTAATGAGAGTTTGAGGCACCACCCAGACATGTATACTATTTTTCTCTTATGATTTCTGACAGCAAAAGAGTATTTGAACCACTACCTTTTCTATTATGGCTCAATACCTGTACATAGTGCAATGAACCCATATCTATGTTACTAATTATTTGAAATCTGTAAATGAAAGTAGAGCAATTATATTTATAAGTGTGTATAGTTTGCATACCACTTCCTGACAATAGAATTAGTAATGGATTAACAGTATTTTAAAATCAAAGCCTTTATGTCCATATACCCTTTTTGTTGATCCACACATTTAGAATACAAAACATTATTAGAGATTGGCAATTACTCATGACAGCAAGAAATAAATCAATAATAGTTGGATTTACAGGCATGAGAAAATAAACATAGTGCAATTCATTCAAAAGTAAAATAAAACTAAGTTATTTTTGTCCTATTGCAAGAGAAACAGTAAAAACAATTCTGTGATTGGAGTCATCTCTATTATTGAATTGCCTGAAAATTAATCACTACAGAGTATTTCCCTATTTAATCAACATCTGTGTATGAGATCAAACAATGAGTATGATCTTTAAAGAATAGAGAGATACAGAGTTCATGAAATACATCCATTCTGTGAATCAGATTTTGGAAAAATGACATGCAATACACAGTAGAAGTGGCAAGGTGAGATCTTGTAACATTATGCATTTTTGCCTGGCAACATCAGTCATAACTTAATTTCTCCCCATCTTCCCTTTTAGGCTCTTATTTTCCTCTCTAGGTACTTTCATGTATAGTATTGAGTAGCTCCCTAGAAAACGACAGTTATCTGTGTTTTCTTCATAACTTTCCACATATTTCATGTGAATTTCATACATGATAATTTCTTCCAAATCACTTGATCTGTATGCACATATGTATGGATTCATAGATAATAGTTAGAGAAAGATAGATAGATAGATAATAGAGAGAGATAGAGAGATAGATACATAGATAGATAGATACAGAGATACATAGATAGACAGAGATATTTAGATCTGTTCTCTCAGCCAACTGGAACTTCAACTGAATCACATATCTTCCTCATATTTTAAATTTTTTGATAATATTCCTTCATTCTTTCCATGATCTATGCTCTTAGAATGCATAATATGTTTAATATTAATATGTACTTAATTAAGTGTGCATTAATTCTCAGGGAAAAATCATTCCATTAACTTGCTGGGTTTTTTTTAAAATTCTGACATGCTAGTTAATAATAAAGACACATCTAGTTTTTTTAATATTTGTTTAATTTTTTGAAAAAAGAAAAGTACTATCTTTCTTTCATTATACATACCAATCCAAGTTCCCACTCCCTCCCTTCCTTCCATTCCCTCCAAATACCCTCCCACCCCACCCCACCCCAGTCCTCAGGATGGGTAAGGCACATTGCTTTGGGGAAGGTCTAATCCCCTACCTACTATATCTAGGCTGAGCAAGGTATTCCTCCAAAAGGAACAGGTTCCAAAAAGCCAATACATGCAGTAAGGATAAATCCTGGTGCCACTGTCTGTGACCCTTCAGTCTGACCCAGCCATGCAACCGTTAACCACATTCAGAGGGACTAGTTTGGTCCAATGCTTGTTCCTTCCCAGTCCAGCTTGAGTTGCTGAGCTCCCATTAGTTCAAGTAAACTGTTTCAGTGGGTGGACCCATCATGCTCTTTGCTCAAATTCTTAGTCCTCCCAATTTTCAACTGGTTTGGGAGCTCAGACCTGTGCTCTGATGTGAGTCTGTGCCTCTGTTTCCATCAGTTGCTAGATGAAGGTTCTATGGTGATATTTAAGATATTCATCAGTCTCACTACAGGGCAAGTCAAGATCTGATCCTCTCTCCTCTATTGCTTAGGGTCTTAGCTGGAGTCATCCTTGTGGATTCCTGGGAATTTCTCTAGAGCCACATTTCTTGCTAACCCTATAATGGCTCCCTCAATCAAGATATCTCTTTCGTTGCTTTCATCTCTGTCCTTGATCATTCTCGACTATTCCATTACCTCAAGTTTTCCTCCCCTCTCCCCTTCCATCCTCTCTTCTCCCCCCACCCCCATGATCCCAGTTTTGCCAGGAAATCTTGTCTGTTACAACTTTCCAGGTGGATATACGTGTTTTTCTTAGGGTTTATCTTATTACTTAGCTTCTCTAGGATCATGAACTATAGGCTCAATATCCTTTGTTATAGCTAGTATCCACTTATTAGTGAATGCATACCATATTCACATATTTGGGTCTGGGTTTCCTCACTCAGGATAGTGTTTTCTAATTTCATCCATTTGCATGCAAAATTCAAAATGTCATTATTATTTACTGCTGAGATGTACTCTAATGTGTAAATGTGCTACATTTTCTTTATCCATTCTTCGGTTGAGGGGCATCTAGGTTGTTTCCAGGTTCTGGCTATTACAAATAATGCTGCTATGAACATAGTTGAACAAATGACTTTGTAGTATGATTGAGCATCTTTTGGTTATATGCCCAAGAATGGTATTGCTAAATTCTCAGGTAGGTTGATACTCAATTTTCTGAGAAATCACCACACTGATTTCCAAAGTGGGTTGTACAAGTTTGCATTCCCACCAGCAATGAATGAGTGTTCCCCTTACTCTACATTCTCTCCAGCATAAGCTATTATTGGTGTTTTTGATCTTAGCCATTATGACAGGTGTTAGATGGTATCTCAGAGTTGTTTTGATTTGAATTTCTCTGATGGCTGAGGATGTTGAACATTTCCTTAAGTATCTTTTGGCCATTTGAGATTCTTCTGTTGAGAATTCTCTGTTCAGTTCTGTACCCCATTTTTTTTACTGGGTTATTTAGAATTTTGATGACTAAATTCTTCAGTTCTTTATATATTTTGGATATAATTCCTTTGTCTGATGTGGGATTGGTGAAGATCTTTTCCCATTCAATAGGCTGCTATTTTGCCTTATTGACTGGTTCCTTTGTTTTACAGAAGCTTCACAGATTCAGAAGGTTCCATTTATTTATTGTTTCTCCCAGTGTCTGTGCTACTTGGGTTATAGTCAAGAAGTGATCTCCTGTGCTCATGTATTGAAGACTATCACCCACTTTCTCTTCTATCAGGTTCATTGTGTTCGGATTTATATTGAGGTCTTGAATCTATTTGGACTTGAGTTTTGTGCATGACAATAGATATAGATATATTTCTGTTCTTCTACATGTTGACATCCAGTTATGCCAACACCATTTGTTGAAGATACTGTCTTTTTTTCCATTGTATATTTTTAGCTTCTTTGTCAAAAATCATGTATTCAAATGTGTGTGGATCAATATCTGGGTCTTCAGTTCAATTCCATTGGTCAACCTCTCTGTTTTTATGCCAGTACCAAGCTGTTTACATTACTGTAGCTCTGTAATAGAGCTTGATGTCAGGGATAGTGATGCTTGTGAAAGTTCTTTTATTGTACAGGATTGTTTTGGCTATTATGTTGCTTTTGCCCTTTTATATGAAGTAGACTATTGTTCTTTCAAGGTCTGTGAAGAATATTTTTGGGGATTTTGATGGTTACTGCATTGAATCTATAGATTGCTTTTGGTAGGATTGCCATTTTTATTAGGTTGATCTTACCTATCCAAGAGCATTGGAGATCTTTACATTTTCTGGTATCCTTTTCAAAGATTGAAAGTTCTTGTCAAATAGGTCTTTCACTTCTTTGGTTTGTGTTACCTCAAGATATTTTATGTTATTTGTGGCTATTGTGAAATGTGATGTTTCCCTGATTTCTTTCTCAGCTTCTTTATCATTTGTATATAGGAGAGCTACTGATTTTTTGAGTTGATCATGTATCCTGCCCCATTACTGAAGGTATTTAACTTCAAGAACTATGTTGAAGAGATATGGAGATAGCAGACAGCCTTGTCTTATTCTTGATTTTAGTGGAATCACATTAAGCTTCTCTCCATTTAATTTGATGTTGGATGTTGGCTTGCTATATATTGCTTTTATTATATATAGTTATCTTCCTATCCCTGATTTCTCCAACACCTTTATCATGAAGGGTTGTTGGATTTTGTTGAATGCTTTTTCAGCATCTAATGAAATGATCATATGTTAAACCAGCCCACCATCTCTGGGATGAAGTCAACTTGATCATGGTGGATGATTTTTTTTATATGTTCTTGGATTTGGTTTGCCAGTATTTTACTAAGCATTTTTGCATCCATCTTCATGAGTGAGATTGGTTTATAATTCTTTTTCTTGGTTGAGTCTTTGTGAAGTTTTGGTATCAGGGTAACTGCAGCTTTATAAAAAAAGTTTGACAATGTTCCTTCTGTTTCTCTTATGTGGAACATTTTAAGGAGTATAGGTATCAGGTGGTTTTTTTGTTTTTTCGGTTTTTTTTTTTTTTTGGATGTTCTGGTAGAATTCTGCATTAAAACCATCCTGCCCTGGGTATTTTTTTTTTTTTTGGTTGGGAGGTTTTTGATGACAGCTTCTATTTCCTTTCTGTTTTTATGTCTATTTAAATTGCTCACCTGGTCTTGATTTAATTTTGTTATATGGTATCTATCTAGAAAATTGTCCATTTCTTTTATGTTTTCCAGTTTTGTAGAGTACAGGTTTTTGTAGTATTACCTAATGATTCTCTGAATTTACTCAGTGTCCATTGTTATTTCCCCCTTTTCATTTCTGATTTTGATAATTTGTATGTTCTTTCTCTGCCTTTTGATTAGTTTGGATAAGGGTTTGTCTATCTTGTTGATTTTCTCAAAGAACCAGCTCTTTGTTTCATTGATTCTTTGTATTGTTTTCTTTGTTTCTATTTGTTGATTTCAGCTCTCAATTTGATTATTTCCTGTCTTCTACTCCTCCTGGGTGTGTCTGCTTTTTGTTCTAGAGCTTTCAGGTGTGCTGTTAAGTTACTAATGTGAGCTTTTTCCATTTATTTTTTTTTGTGTGAGCATTTAGTGCTATGAACTTTCCTCATAGTACTGCTTTCATAGTGTACCATGGGTTCTGCCTTCATTTTCATTGAATTTTAGGATGTCTTTAATTTTTTTTCTTTATTTCATTCTTGACCCAGGGGTGGTTCTGTAGTTAGCTGTTCAGTTTCAGTTTGTAGGCTTTCTGAGAATAGTATTGTTATTAAATTCTAACTTTAATCCATGGTGATCTGATAAGACACAGGGGGGTACTCCAATTTTTTTAAGCTGGAGAGGTTTGCTTTGTTACCGAGTATGTGTTCAATTTTAGACATGGTTCCATGAGGTGCTGAGAAGAAGATATATTCTTTTGTGTTTGGGTGGAATGTTCTATAGATGTCTGTGAAGTCCCTTTGATTCATGACATCTGTTTGTTCTCTTATTTCTCTGTTAGGTTTCTGTTTGGTTGACCTGTCCTTTGGTGGGAGTGGAGTGCTGAAGTTTCCTACTATTAGTGTGTGGGGTTTGATATGCAATTTAAGTTTTAGTAATTTTTTTTTTACATATGTGGGTGCTCTTGTATTAGGGGCATAGATGTTCAGGATTGAGATTACATCTTGATGGATTGTTCCTGTTATGAGTATAACGTGTCCTTCTTCATGTCTTCTGATTGATTTTAGTTTGAAACCTAATTTGTTAGATAATAGGATAGCTGTGCCTGCTTGTTTCTTTGGTCCATTTGATTGGAAAACCTTTTCCCGACACTTTACTCAGAAGTAGTATCTGTCTTTGAGGTTGAGGTGTGTTTCTTGTATATAGAAGAAGTCTGGATCCTATTTTCATATCCATTATCTTAGTTGTGTCTTTTTATAGGTGAATTGAGTCATTGATATTAAGAGATACTAATGACCAGTGATTACTAATTCCACTGGTTGTTATGCTAGGTAATAATAAAGACATGCTCAGTTTTATCATGCTAGTGTTTGTGGAGCATCCATCCTTTTCATGTCTAAAGGGGAAACTTTCTGATAGATTTACATATTTGCACCTAAAAGAATAACACCATTTTAGAGATTTGAATATATTTCTTATAGTTCCAAACTTTTGGATACTTTATCTCCAATTTGTGGTACTCTTTGGGAAGGTTTAGAAGGTGTGGCAGTTTTGGAGATAGTATGTTGCTGAAGGTGGTCTTTGAGTATTTAAATCTTCATGGCATTTCTAGTTCACTCTCTCTGCTTTGTACTTGCTATTCAACATGGGAATGCTCAACTTTCTGTTCTGGATGACAGGTCTTCCGTTAACATGAGCACAAATAATGTCTTTTTCATATTTCTTTGATCAAGGTATTTTACCATAGAATAGAAGTCACTGATATTACCATTTTCTTCTAAAAGACCTCTTCTACTTCTCCCGGGTTCAATATTATGACAAATCAATGAAGATAGTAGTTCTAGTCCCAACAACATTTCTTTAAATTATAACCTTTAGTAAGATAATCATGAGCTGAATTGCAGTTTTCATGCAGACCCCATTAAAATCCATTTTATAATTAATAAGATGCTCATATTCCTTACTTGATGTTTTCTTATCATCCATAGTACATAATTATTGTTAATTCTACATCAAAAACTCTATTGAATCCCATGTATACACAGTTATAGCTTTAATAAAATTTATTGACCCTTCATATTATCATCTCTCTCAGACATATATCACAGACAAAGAAAATTGATTATGATATAAGTAAATATAGGTATCATATCATGCTTCAGTAAAAATTTCTCATACTTTGCAAAATATGTAAATATTCAAGGCTCAAAACATGGAAATATGACTATATGACTAAATATTCTTATATATTTGTAATTTTGAGATGCAGAAATCCTTTTCAAAGTTATAATAATAAGCAGAAATCACAAAAAGGAAAAAGTTATTAACTTGACTACATTAAAATAATATACCTTTTGAACTCTACAGTGTTTTTAAGACAGGAGAAAACATGTTAGGGTAAAAGCTTCTACAGAAAAAAATTCAACAAAATTGAGCACAGGATGTAAACACTTTATGAATATACAATTGCTTTCAGTAAAAGTCAATAAAAGTGCAAAGAAATACAATTCCAGAAATAGTTAAGTAGGAGATATTGAAAGGACACAGTGAAGTGAATAAAGAGGATAATTAATTAATTCATATCTTATCAATAAGCATGTTAATTAGCAAAATAGTTCTACAAGACAGTATAATTTGTATTTTACAACAAGCTTATTACTCTCTGATCCCTGCTATTAAATGTCAGCCTTCGAAGAGTAAGAAAATATGTATGCAAAAGTTTATTCATTATAGCATTCTAAATAAAGACTAATTATCATAAAAAACCAATATGAATTATGCTGTTAAAAGTAATTGTGATATATGTATATATCATTCAAATCAAAGACAGATAAAATCAAATGTAAAAGGATACAATATTTATGGATTTGCAAATATTTTCAGGAATATGTGTTGACAAATTAAAGTCACACTGCAGAAAAACAGTATGGATATAAACTCACTGTTTTACACATACACTTTTTTCTCTACATGTAACATTAAGTTTGGTGCTGTATTGTATGAAATGTAGATAGTTGGTACCCTTTTCCAAGTTTATTATGCCTAAGTGTTGAAAATATAAATGATCATCTTATTCTTCCTATAATTCCTTGTTTATTCCACATTTATAGTATTCTACATATTATATTAGTATAGTAACATATCAAAATATAAATTTATTGAATGATGTTCTTTAAAAATGCTTATTAAATTTAAAATGTGGATAAACAAATAACCATCACCTTGAATAGATCTTCTTTGCCTATTTCTCACTCTCATTTTTTCTACCTTATAGTCATGTTAATACGTCCCAATTTTTGACAAAAGTCTAATGGTATGCAAATATATGGAAGAATGACCTAAGTATCTCCTAAACACATTTTAAACAAATTATTAAAAAATATCCCTGCAAAATTATATAATTTATTGTTAAAATTTCAAAAAGGTAACAAAATCTACTCATTAAAATATACTAATAATGCTGCACCTGAGCTCGACCCACCCGGGCTGAGGCCTTGGGGGAAGGACGAGTCCCCTGCTAGGGGGTCTCCTTTGTCCCACGGAGCCGAGCAGAGAGGAGAGGGCAACCCTCAGTAGGCCTGCCTTTGGGACCGGGAACCTCGCCCAACCAGCTTCCGCGGATTCATCTGGACCCTGAGCTACAGTAATGAAAACAGCTTGGTATTGGCATAAAAACAGAGATGTTGACCAATGGAATCGAACAGAAGATCCGGATATTAATCCACAAACATATGAACACCTCATATTTGACAAAGGGGCTAAAATTATACAATGGAAGAATGAAAGCATCTTCAACAAATGGTGCTGGCATAACTGGATGTCAACGTGTAGGAG
>PVIU01031176.1:0-15168 GCA_004026605.1 Ondatra zibethicus
GATGGGAGCAGGGAAGAAGATATCTTAATTAAGGGAGCCATTTTAGGGTTGGCAAGAGACTTGGCTCTAGAGGGGTTCCCAGGTGTCCAAGGGGATGTCCCCGGCTAGGTCCTTGGGCAGTAGATGAGAGGGTGCCTGAACTGGCTTTGTCCAATAGCCACACTGATGAAAATCATGAATATCACCACAGAACCTTTGTCCGATGATGGATGGAGATAGAGAAAGATACCCACATTGGAGCACTGGATTGAGCTCCCAAAGTCCAGTTGAAGAGCAGAAAGAGGAAGATGAACAAGGAAGTCAGGACTGTGAGGGGTTCGTCCACACACTGAGATGGTGTGTTTGATCTAATGGGAGCTCACCAATGCCAGCTGGAGCCTGTGATCAAACCGGACTTTCTGAATGTGGCTGACAATGGGGGCTGACTGAGAAGCCAATGACAATGGCACTGGGATTTGATTCTACTGCATGTACTGGCTTTTTGGGATCCTAGTCTGTTTAGATGCACACTTCCTAGGCCTGGATGGAGGGGGGAGGGCCTTGGACTTCCCACAGGGCAGGGTACCTTGCCCTCTCTTAGGACTGGAGGAGGAGGGGGGAGGCTGGGTGGTGATCAATCTTTCAGGTGACAGCAGATCCAAGGCTCAGATGGTTGCTCCTTGTGGTGCAGTCAGGACCAAGGTTCCAATCACCCAGTTGGTCACTCCTTGTTCTTGGGAGTTGCTCAGTGCTTGCAAGGTTCCCTCTGCAATACCAGGGGTCATTCAGACCTGATCCCAAGGAGATTGCTTGCTTGGGGCTCTTTTTGCTGAGGTTGCTGCCTTGGGCCTTTTCTCATAGAGGTCCTGGCTCAGGCCTACTCCCTAGGAGGTCCTAGACTCACGCCCTGACTGCAGAGCACTCTGGTTCTGGCCTACTCCATCAGTGGTTGCTCCCTTATACCTGCTCCTGTGGAGTTTGCTGTCTCACGCCTGTTCTGGCCTAGGTCGCTGGCTCAGATCTGTTTCTGTAACTGTCCCTGGTCTGTGCCTGCTCACTCCCATGGATGTCCCTGGCTTGGACCCGGTCCCATAAAGGTCTCTGGCTCCAGTCTACTCGCTCAGAGGTCCTAGACCTGAGCAAAAACCCGTAGTGGTCTCTAGTTCCAGTCTACTCCCTTGGGGGTCCCATACTCATGCCTGGACCCGCAGAAGTTTCTGGATCCAGTCTACACTCTTGGAGGTCCCAGACTCACCCACAGAGGTCTCTGGTTCCAGTCTACTCCCTAGGAGGTCCCTGACTCACGCCTGGACCCACAGAGGTCTCTGGTTCCTGCCCACTCCCTCGGAGGTCCCAGACCTGCACCTGGACCCACTCAGGTCCTGCCTCAGGCCTACTCCCTCAGACCTGCTCCTATAGAGTTCGCTATCTCAGGCCTGCTCTGACCTCTCAAACCTTATTTTTATATTGTGCTGGAGATTCACTTCAGAGCCTTGGACATGCTAGTGAAATACATCACTATTGTCATACATCATTCTTTTTATCAAACAAGAAAAAAATGTTGGTATTGTTGTTAATTGTGGCATACCAAATTGATCAACTTACTGAAACAAATTTCCCAATTTTCCTAGGGCCCCAATTCTGTCATGTTCCATCACACATGAGCCACTTTATGTCTCTGCTGAGGGTTGCACATCTCTAGTGTACACTCTTGGGCACAAAACTCTTTACGCTTTGTAACTGTTCTTTACGCTTTGTAACTGTTCTTTACATATCACCTGGTTTCTTGTTTCTGTTCCTTTGAATTATAAAAGGTAACAAACTTTGAAAATAAAGTAACAACAACAATGCAAATGTGTGGCCCAGGTGATCCAGCATCTCAGAGTGCTGCTGCTACAGTTACAGCCTCACACTATTCTAGCCAGGACTTGACCATTATCCTGATTTTCTCAGGGTCCTTCAAAGATTCCAGCACCCCCATACAACAGGAAGTAGCCTAGAGAACACAACACCCACATTCCCAAGAGGTGGGGTGGGTAGTTTTTAGTCATCTGTTGGGTTAAAGGTGTTTTTCATAACCAAAATTGATTAGAAACTGTTGGTTACAAATTGTTACTGGTTATGGTCGGGGAGAAAGCTAAACAGAGGAGACTAAATTCAGGGATCTCTTCCTGAAGGGAAAACTAGGGGAATAGAGTATAGAAATGATGGGATAAAAGGGTGGATTGTTGAACCTACTTTTGAACAACTACTAGTCTCAAATATTTTATACTGCTTTGAATTTTTGTATATTGATACAAATTTAAGGTTATTTTTGGTATACTAAATGTATGTTTATACCCTTGTTAAATGTAGTGTGCTTATGCAGCTCCATTAAAAATGTAACGTATAATTAAGAAATGCAGGTTAGTAGTAAAAACAAAAAAAGAAGCTACACCCATACGGGCTCAGCAATATGACAGCCTGCACACTATCTGAACAAGAACAACAGCAAGCATGGGCAGGACAAAGTTCACAGGCCTCAGCCTTGCCCAAAGTACTATAGGCAACTGAGAAAATCTGGGAGCAAGAGCAACAGTCTCCCCAAGGAAGAGCACACCAATTGATTATCCAACACCAAATGGTCAGCCCTGGAACACACATACAAATAATATACAGACCAAGCAGGTTATATTCAGGAATATACATGATGTACATACACACACATGCATATAATAACAGTTAATGAAAAAGAGACTGAATTTTAAGGAAAATGGGTAGAACTGTATAGGAGGATTTGGAGGGAGGAGAGTGAAGGGAGAAATGTTGTAATTATATTATGATGTCAAAAGTAAAACAAACAAAAGAAACTTATTGAAGTAACTATTAGAATTCACAGCTGCCAAGTTAATTCTTAAGTTTTATTTATTTTTTAAAAGTTAGCAGTAGCTGGGGACAAGATAATTGTTTCATGCTGTTCTAAGCTACACAGTCAGTTTCAAACCAGCCTAGACTCTCCTTCGAACACGAATAAAAGTTTAATTAATTTCAATAATAAAAGTAAACTTTAAAGGTTTGGCTTTTTATTTTATGTGTACAAGTGTCTAGTCTGCATGCATGGATGTGTACCTCATGTGTGCCTGGAGCGTGGGGAGGCCAGGAGATGTCACCAGATTCCCTGGAACTGGAATTATATAGAGATGGCTGTGACCCATCATTCATGTGCTAGGAACTGAATTCAGGACCTCTGCAAGAGCAGCAGCCAGAATCTTTAACTGCCAAGCCATCTCTCCAGCTGCAACGAAATTAATTTCTTAAAGCTTAGTGGCCTGGTTTGAACCGGAGAGCTTCATGACTTTTATTGATAATTTTGTTTTTAGATCAGCGATGATCCCATTTTCTAGAATGTCTTCTTTGTCAAATTATACTACTAGCTTTTAGTTCACTGATCTTCATAGTGTGCAATGATCGATTTTAGGGTTCCTGTTGCTGACGTTGCTGCCTTTGTTCTTTTGAGGCAAGGTCTCACTGCATTGCCCAGGTTGACTCGGGCAACCTGGAACTCATTATCCTCCTGTTTCTGCACCCACAAGTCCTGTTGTTATAAGTGCCCACCCAGGAGTGACTTAATAGCTTGTTTTGTATAGTAGAGATGCTTGCTAATGATTTCTGTCAAAGGGATTTGGTAAAAAGAGATAAGTAGATTTCTGGAGTCATCACTCTATATCAAAAGCAAGCTGATCCTAATGCTATTCAGCTTCAGCACTGCGGTTTTCAGCCATAGCAGGAAAAAAGCTGCGCCATTTTAAAATGCCAGCTTTCTGGGCCATCCTGCCAGGGCAAACTCTGACTCTTTCAGGCAGGCAGTCCGACTACTGATCATTTGACTGTGGTTTGTGAGCACACTGCTGCAGCTTGCTTGCTGGCAGGGACCTTGAAATGCCATAGAGTTGTGGCAAGAAACGTAGCTACAGCCACGAGGCTGAAATCTCATAAAGCTAAGAAATAGGCTTGGTCCAGCCGTCAAAGCCAAGGCTTTAATCCTACCCATATAGCTTGGTAAATTAAAGACTCATGTAGTCAGAAAAAGAGAGATATACAGTAAAGAGAGATAAAAAAAAACCTCTAAATGGTTTACATTGTGTTAAATATATGTACAGGCTAAAGGTTAAAATCCTTAAAATAAAAAGAGAGAGTAGATGGGTGTGGTGGTACACACCTTTAATCCCAACACTTGGGAGACAGAGATAGATTGACCTCTGTGACTTCAAGGTGTGGTATCACATGCCTTTAATCCCAAAGCTTGGGAGGCAGAGATAGATTGACCTCTGTGACTTCAAGGTGTGGTGTCACATGCCTTTAATCCCAAAGCTTGGGAGGCAGAGACAGACAGATCTCTGTGAGTTCAAGGTGTGGTAGCACACACCTTTAATCACAGCACTGGGGAGGCAGAGACAGGTGGATCTCTGTGAGTTCAAGGATAGCCTGGTCTACAGAGGGAGTTCCAGGACAAAGATACACAAAGAACCTGTCTCAAAAAGCCAAAAGTTAAAAGTAAAAATAAAAGAAATAGAGGTTAAAATAAAGCCGCATAAAGATGGAAAATACACAGAGAATCTTGATACTGTATGCTATTATGCTCTCTTTGAATTGTTTGAATGCTGAGGAAGGAGCAACAGCTGCTAGAAGATATTTGCTTATAAATGCTGCTGAATTAATCCAAGATAGGTATTTTGAAAACACCTTGACTTCAAAATTAAAGTCAAAAGATAAGTTACTTTGGAGAAGAGATTTTGCTTTTGTTTCTACAGGAAATGAGAGACTGTGGATTCATTCTGAGTAAAGAAAACTCAGATTTGATCAAGGAAGACCACCTGAGAAATCTACGGTAGGAACAGATGGCCCAGATGTCTGAGTTCTTTTTTTTTTTTTTTTTTGGTCATAAGAATCAGCTATTTTTATATTTATTTTTCTAGTTCAGGGTTTTGACATCAACTACCTTTCTCTAAAACATCCAAAGCCTAATATATTTTATTTTTCTTCCCATACTCTTTTATTTTTTTCCATTCAAAAAAAAGAATTTACATTTCCTCCCCTTCTCCCAGTCCCCTCAATCTCCCCACCTCCCTCCTGCTGCTTCCTTAAAAGAGGGCATGGTGCCCAGCCCTGTGGGAAGTCCAAGGCCCTCCCTGCTCCATCCTGTCCTAGGAAGGTGTGCATCCAAATTGACAAGGTTCCCAAAAAGATAATACATGCAAAGGAGATAGGTCTTAGTGTCATTGTTGATGGCTTCTCATTGGCAGCCACGTTTAGAGACTCCAGTTTGATCATATGCTCATTCAGTCACGGTCCAGCTGGATTTGGTGAACTCCCATTAGATCAGGCAGACTGTCTCAGTGGGTGGTCCAGCCCCTCACGGTCCTAACTTCCTTGCTCATCTTCTCCCACCTTCTGCTCTTCGACTGGACCTTGGGAGCTCAATCCATTGCTCTGGTGTGAATGTGGGTCTCTGTCTCTATCTCCATCCATCGGACAAAATTTCTATGGATGTGATCAAGATATTCATCAGTGTGACTATGGGACAATGCTAGTTCTGGCACCCTCTCCTCTGCTACCAAAGGACCTAGGTGGGGACATCCCTGTGGACACCTGGGATCTCCTCTAGAGCCAAGGATCTTGCCAGTCCTAAAATGGCTCCAATAATGTAGATATCTTATTCTCTTCTCCAATATTCACCTTTCCTCCATCTCCACCCTCACACTCCCCCAGGCTCTCCCCAGTACTTCCCTTCTCCCTTCTCCTTCCCCCTCTCCCGTCCCCCCAATCCCCTAACCCACCTCTGTCCTCACCCCCGTATTCCCACCTTTTGCATGGCAATCTTGTTTGCTTCCAATTTCCAAGAGGATCTATATATG
This sequence comes from Ondatra zibethicus, assembly GCA_004026605.1. Classification (NCBI taxonomy): domain Eukaryota; kingdom Metazoa; phylum Chordata; class Mammalia; order Rodentia; family Cricetidae; genus Ondatra; species Ondatra zibethicus. Next base: position 5,874 of record PVIU01031176.1, read on the forward strand.
ATTTTATTTGGGTTCACCTTGCTATTTGGCTTCTCTGGGCTTGTAAGCTATAAGCTTAGTGTCCTTTGTTTTATGGCTGGGGTCCACTAATGAGTGAGTACATACCATAATCGTCTTTTTGGGTTTGGGTTACCTCACTCAGGATAGCGTTTTCTATTTCCATCCATTTGCATGCAAAATTAAAGATGTCATTGTTATTTAGAGCTGAGTAGTACTCTAATGTGTATATGTTCCACACTTTCTTGATCCATTCTTCCATTGAGGGGCACCTAGGTTGTTTCCAGGTTCTGGCTATTACAAATAATGCTGCTATGAACATAGTTGCACAAATGCTTTTGTAGTATGATTGGGCATCTCTTGGGTATATTCCCAAGACTGGTATTGCTGGATCCTGAAGTAGGTTGATTCCCAATTTCCTGAGAAACTGCCACACTGATTTCCAAAGTGGTTGCACAAGTTTGCATTCCCACCAGCAATGGAGGAGTGTTCCCCTTACTCCACATCCTCTCCAGCATAGGCTATCATTGGTGTTTTTGATTTTAGCCATTCTGACAGGTGTAAGATGGTATCTCAAAGTTGTTTTGATTTGCATTTCCCTGATGGCTAAGGAAGTTGAACATGACCTTAAGTATCTTTTGGCCATTCAAACTTCTTCTGTTGAGAATTCTCAGTTCAGATCATTACCCCATTTTTTAATTGGGTAATTTAGCATTTTAATGTCTAGTTTCTTGAGTTCTTTGTATATTTTGGAGATCAGGCCTTTGTCTGATGTGGGGTTAGTGAAGATCTTTTCCCATTCAGTAGGATGCCTTTTTGTCTTAATGACAGTGTCCTTTGCTTTACAGAAGCTTCTCAGTTTCAGGAGGTCCCATTTATTCATTATTGCTCTTATTGTCTGTGCCACTGGGGTTTTACTTAGGAAGTGGTCTCCTGTGCCCATATGTTGCAGGCTACTTCCCACGTTCTCTTCTATCAGGTTAAGTGTGGTCAGATGTATATTGAGGTCTTTAATCCATTGGGATTTGAGTTTTGTGCATGGAGATAGGTAAGGATCTATTTTCATTCTCCTACAGGTTGACATCCAGTTATGCCAGCACCATTTGTTAAAGATGCTTTCATTCTTCCATTGTATACTTTTAGCTTCTTTGTCAAACATGAGGTGTTCTAGATTTTTGGATTAATATCCGGGTCTTCGATTCGATTCCATTGGTCAACATCTCTGTTTTTATGCCAACACCAAGCTGTTTTCATTACTGTAGCTCTGTAATAGAGTTTGAAGTCATGGATGGTAATGCCTCCTGAAGTTCCTTTATTGTGTAGGATTGTTTTGGCTATCCTGGGCTTTTGGTTTTTCCATATGAACTTAGTTATTGTTCTCTCAAGTTCTGTGAAGAACTTTGTTGGGATTTTGATGGGGATTTCATTGAATCTATAGATTGCCTTTGGTAGAATTGCCATTTTTCCTATATTGGTCCTACCAATCCAGGAGCATGGGAGATCCTTCCATTTTCTGGTATCCTCTTCATTTTCTTTCTTCGGGGTCTTAAATTTCTTATCAAATAGATCTTTTACTTCCTTTGTGTATAGGAGGGCTACTGATTTTTTTGAGTTGATTTTGTATCCTGCCACATCACTGAAGGTATTTATCAGCTGTAGAAGTTCTTTAGTAGAGTTTTTGGGGTCACTTATGTACACTATCATATCATCTGCAAATAACGAAAGTTTGACTTCTTCCTTTCCAAATTGAATCCCCAAGATCTCCTTATTCTGTCTTATAGCTATTGCTAGAACTTCAAGCACTATATTAAAGAGATTTTGGGGAGAGTGGAAAGCCCTGTCTTGTTCCTGATTTTAGTGGAATCGCTTTGAGTTTCTCTCCATTTAATTTGATGGTACCTGTCGGCTTGCTATATATTGCTTTTATTATATTTAGATATGAACCTTGTATCCCTAATCTCTCCAAGACCTTTATCATAAAAGGGTGTTGAATTTTGTCAAATGCTTTTTCAGCATCTAATGAAATTATCATATGGTTTTTTTTCTTTCAGTTTATTTATATGATGGATTACATTGATAGATTTCCGTATGTTGAACCAGCCCTGCATCTCTGGGATGAAGCCTACTTGAACATAATGGATGATTTTTTTGTTGTGTTCTTGGATTCAGTTTGCCAGTATTTTATTGAGAATTTTTGCATCAATGTTCATGAGTTTGATTGGTCTGTAATACTCTTTCATGGTTGCGTCTTTGTGCGGTTTTGGTATCAGGGTAACTGTAGCTTCATAAAAAGAGTTTGGCAATGACCCTTCTGTTTCTATTATGTGAAACACCATGAGGAGTATAGGTATTAGCTCTTCTTGGAAGTTCTGGTAGAATTCTGCATTAAAACCATCTGGTCCTGGGCTATTTTTGTTTGGGAGGTTTTTGATGACAACTTCTATGTCCGCGCGACTTATAGGTCTATTTAAATTGTTCACCTGGTCTTGATTTAATTTCGGTATGTGGTATTTATCTAAAAAACTGTCCATTTCTTTTACATTTTCCAATTTTATGGCCTACAGACTTTTGTAGTAAGACCTAATGATTCTCTGAATTTCCTCAGTGTCTGTTGTTAGGTCCCCCTTTTCATTCCTGATCTTGTTAATATGAGTGTTCTCTTTCTGCCTTTTGATTAGTTTGGATAAGGGTTTGTCGATCTTGTTGATTTTCTCAAGGAATCAGCTCTTTGTTTCATTGATTCTTTGGATTGTTTTCTTTGTCTCTATTTTGTTGATTTCAGCCCTCAGTTTGATTATTTCCAGTCTTCTACTTCTTCTGGGTAAGTCTGCTTCTTTTTTTTTTTTGAGCTTTTAGGTGTGCTGTTAAATCTCTAATGTGTGCTTTCTCCATTTTGTTTATGTGGGCACTAAGTGCTATGAACTTTCCTCTTAGCACTGCTTTCATAGTGTCCCATAGGCTGGGGTATGTTGTGTCTTTATTTTCATTGAATTCAAGGAAGACTTTAGTTTCTTTATTTCTTCCTTGGCCCAGGAGTGGTTGAGTAGTTGACTGTTCAGTTTCCATGAGTTTGTAGGCTTTCTGGGGGTGGAGTTGTTTTTAAATTCAAACTTTGTTTCATGATGATCCGATAAGACATAAGTTGTTTCTCCAATCTGTTTCTATCTGTGGATGTTTGCTTTGTTACCGAGTATGTGATCAATTTTCAAGAAGGTTCCATGAGATGCTGAGAAGGTATATTCTTTCGTGTTTGGGTGGAATGTTCTATATATGTCTGTTAAGTCCATGTGATTCATGACATCTGTTCTCTTATTTCTCTGTTAAGTTTCTGTCTGGTTGACCTGTCCATTGGTGAGAGAGGAGTGTTGAAATCTCCTACTATTAGTGTGTGGTGTTTGATGTGTGCTTTGTGTTCTAGTAATGTTTCCTTTACATGTGTGGATGCTTTTATATTAGGCGCATATATATTCAGGATTGAGACTTCATCCTGATGGATTATTCCTGTTAAGAGTATAAAATGTCCATCTCCATCTCTTCTGATTGATTTTAGTTTGATGTCAATTTTGTTCGATATTAGTATAGCCACTCCCACTTGTTTCTTAGGGCCATTAGATTGAAAAACCTTTTCCCAACCCTTTATTCTGAGATAATGTCTGTCTTTGTGGTTGAGGTGTGTTTCTTTTAGACAAAAGAATGTTGGCTCCTGTTTTCGTATCCATTCTCTTAACCTGTGCCTTTTTATAGGTGAATTGAGTCCATTGATATTAAGTGATATTTATGACCAAAAATTATTAACTGCGGTTATTTTTTTAGGTTTGTAGAGTTTGTTTGTTTCCCTTCTTTGAGTTGTGCTAGTGGAGGGCTGTTAGATGTCTGTGTCATTATGGGTGTTGCTTGCTTCCTTTAGATGTGGTTTTCCTTCTAGTACTTTCTGTAAGGCTGGGGTTTGTGGCTATGTATTGCTTAAATTTGTTTGATACGTGGTTTGAAATGCTTGGCAAGTCAGGCAGAGGGACAGTTATGATCAGGGTAACTACTGTTTTATCAAGATGTAAAACCTACTTTTTTTTCCTCGGTGGGGTCCTTGGACCACCAGGACTCTCTCTTCCTGTGCAGGGATCGGAGGTCCAGAGGGGTGAGTTTGTGTGCACCTGGCGGGAAGGTCCCCGAGGGAGTGCTGGCACCACCAGCCCCTGCTGTAGGGGGCCTCTTTGTTCCACATAACCCTACCCCCTGGAAGTTTGCCCTTTCCTCTGTGGGGTCCTTGGACCACCAGGACACTCTCTTCCTCTGCTGAGATCAGGGGTCCAGACGGCTATCCAGAGGGGTGAGTTTGTGCAAGTCTTCCTGGAAGGTCCCTACCTGCTAAGACTCCCCTGAATGCAATCAAAGGAAGAGATGGGCAGGCGCCAATCCAAGAATTCCTCCAACAACATGAAAAGCAACATGATAACACCAGAAACCAACGAGTGCTCAACAGGAAAACCTGAGCAACCTAACCCAGAAGAAGTAGAAGAAATCGACTTTAAACCTAACTTTATGAAAGTGATAGAGACTTTTAAAGAAGAGGTGAAAAACTCCTTTGAAGAAAGGGATGAGAAAACTAACAAAAAGTTAGAAGAAATGAATAAATTCCTCAAAGATACCCTAGAAAACCAAGAAAAAGCAATCAAACAGGTAATGGAAACAGTTCAAGACATAAAAACTGAAATGGAGGCAATGAAGAAAACACAAACCGAGGGAAGGCTGGAGATGGAAAATCTGGGTAAACGATCAGGAATGGCAGAGACAAGTATAACCAACAGACTACAAGAGATAGAAGAAAGACTCTCAGACGCTAAAGATACGATAGAGGAAATAAACTCATTGATCAAAGAAAACAACAAATCCAACAAATTCTTAACACAAAACAGCCAGGAAATCTGGGAATCCATTAAAAGACCAAACCTAAGAATAATAGGGGTTGAAGAAGGAAAGGAAGAACAGCTCAAAGGCCCAGAAAATATATTCAACAAAATTATAGAAGAAAACTTTCCCAACCTAAAGATGGATATGCCTATGAAGGTACAAGAAGCATACAGAACACTGAATAGATTGGATCAAAAAAGGACATCCCCTCGCCATATAATAATCAAAACATACAGAATAAAGAAAGAATACTAAGAGCTGGAAAGGAAAAAGGCCAAGTAACGTATAAAGGTAAACCTATTAGAATTAAACCTGACTTCTCTATGGAAACCATGAAAGCCAGAAGGTCTTGGATAGATGTGCTGCAGACACTAAGAGACCATGGATGCAAGCCCAGACTACTATACCCAGCAAAGCTTCCATCACCATCGATGGAGAAAACAAGATATTTCAGGATAAAAACAAATTTAAGCAATACATAGCCACAAACCCAGCCTTACAGAAAGTACTAGAAGGAAAAGCACAACTAAAGGAAGCAAACAACACCTATAATGACACAGACATTTAACAGCCCTCCACTGGCACAACTCAAAATAGGGAAACACACAAACTCTACAAGCCCCCCCCCCAAAAAAAAGAACCACAGTTAATAACCTCTGGTCATTAATATCACTTAATATCAATGGACTCAATTCACCTATAAAAAGGCACAGGTTAAGAGAATGGATACGAAAACAGGAGCCAATGTTCTGTTGTTTACAAGAAACACACCTCAACCACAAAGACAGACATTATCTCAGAATAAAGGGTTGGGAAAAGGTTTTTCAATCAAACGGCCCTAAGAAACAAGTGGGTGTGGCTATACTAATATCGAACAAAATTGACTTCAAACTAAAATCAAACAGAAGAGATGGAGATGGACATTTTATACTCTTAAACGGAATAATCCATCAGGATGAAGTCTCAATCCTGAATATATATGTCCCTAATATAAAAGCATCCACATATGTAAAGGAAAACAAAAAAAGCCCAGGACCAGACAGTTTTAATGCAGAATTCTACCAGAACTTCCAAGAAGAGCTAATACCTATACTCCGTAAGGTGTTTCGCATAATAGAAACAGAAGGGTCATTGCCAAACTCTTTTTATGAAGCTACAGTTACCCTGATACCAAAACCACACAAAGACACAAACAAGAAAGAGAATTACAGACCAATCTCACTCATGAACATCAATGCAAAAATTCTCAATAAAATACTGGCAAACTGAATCCAAGAGCACATCAAAAAAAATCATCCATTATGATCAAGTAGGCTTCATTCCAGAGATGCAGAAATGGTTCATCATATGGAAATCTATCAATGTAATCCATCATATAAATAAACTGAAAGAAAAAACCATATGTTCATTTCATTAGATGCTGAAAAAGCATTTGACAAAATTCAGCACCCCTTTATGATGAAGGTCTTAGAGAGATTAGGGATACAAAGTTCATATCTAAATATAATAAAAGCACTATATAGCAAGCCGACAGGCACCATCAAATTAAATGGAGAGAAACTCAAAGCAATTCCACTAAAATCAGGAACAAGACAGGGCTGTCCACTCTCCCCATATCTCTTTAATATAGTGCTTGAAGTTCTAGCAATAGCTATAAGACAGAATAAGGAGATATTGGGGATTCGAATTGGAAAGGGACAAGTCAAACTTTCATTATCTGCAGATGATATGATAGTGTACATAAGTGACCCCAAAAACCCTACTAAAGAACTTCTACAGGTTATAAATACCTTCACTGAAATGGCAGGAAACAAGGTCAACTCAAAAAACTCAGTAGCCCTACTATACACAAAAGGATAAAGAAACAGAGAGGGAAATCAGAGAAACATCACCTTTCACGATAGCCACAAATAGCATAAAGTATCTTGGGGTAACACTAACCAAGGAAGTAAAAGTTCTATTTGACAAGAACTTTAAGACCTTGAAGAAAGACATTGAAGAGGATACCAGAAAATGGAAGGATCTCCCATGCTCCTGGATTGGTAGGATCAATAAGTAAAAATGGCAGTTCTACCAAAGGCAATCTATAGAGTCATTGCAATCCCCATCAAAATCCCAACAAAATTCTTCACAGACCTTGAGAGAACAATAAGTAACTTTATATGGAAAAACAAAAAGCCCAGGATAGCTAAAACAATCCTACACAATAAAGGAACTTCCGGAGGCATTACCATCCCTGACTTCAAACTCTATTACAGAGCTACAGCAATGAAAACAGCTTGGTATTGGCATAAAAACAGAGTAGTTGACAATGGAATCGAATCAAAGACACGGATATTAATCCACAAACCTAGAACACCTCATGTTTGACAAAGAAGCTAAAAGTATACAATGGAAGAATGAAAGCATCTTTAACAAATGGTGCTGGCATAACTGGATGTCAACCTGTAGGAGAATGAAAATAGATCCTTACTTATCTCCATGCACAAAACTCAAATCCAAATGGATTAAAGACCTCAATATACATCTGACCACACTTAACCTGATAGAAGAGAACGTGGGAAGTAGCCTGCAACATATGGGCACAGGAGACCACTTCCTAAGTAAAACCCCAGTGGCACAGACAATAAGAGCAACAATGAATAAATGGGACCTCCTGAAACTGAGAAGCTTCTGTAAAGTAAAGGACACAGTCATTAAGACAAAAAGGCATCCTACTGAATGGGAGAAGATCTTCACTAACCCCACATCTGACAAAGGTCTGATCTCCAAACTATACAAATAACTCAAGAAACTAGACATTAAAATGCTAAATTACCCAATTAAAAAATAGGGTAATGATCTGAACAGATAATTCTGAACAGAAGAAGTTCGAATGGCCAAAAGATACTTAAGGTCATGTTCAACTTCCTTAGCCATCAGGGAAATGCAAATCAAAACAACTTTGAGATACCATCTTACACCTGTCAGAATGGCTAAAATCAAAAACACCAATGATAGCCTATGCTGGAGAGGATGTGGAGTAAGGGGAACACTCCTCCATTGCTGGTGGGAATGCAAACTTGTGCAACCATTTTGGAAATCAGTGTAGCGGTTTCTCAGGAAATTGGGAATCAACCTACCTCAGGATCCAACAATACCAGTCTTGGGAATATACCCGAGATGCCCAATCATACTACAAAAGCATTTGTGCAACTATGTTCATAGCAGCATTATTTGTAATAGCCAGAACCTGGAAACAATCGAGGTGCCCCTCAATGGAAGAATGGATCAAGAAAGTGTGGAATATATACACATTAGAATACTACTCAGCGGTAAAAAACAATGACATCCTTAAATTTGCATGCAAATGGATGGAAATAGAAAACACCATCCTTAGTGAGATATCCCAAACCCAAAAAGATGATTATGGTATGTATTCACTCATTAGTGGACCCTAGACATAAACAAAGAACATTAAGCTTATAGCTGACAAGCCTAGAGAAGCCAAATAGCAAGGTGAACCCAAGGAAAAACATATATGGATCCTCCTGGAAATTGGAAGCAAACAAGATCTCTGGGCAAAAGGCTGAGGCACAGGAATTGGATAGGGGTGGAGGTAGGGGTCAGGGGGTGAAATTGAGAGAGGGAGGGAGAAGGGAGAAGGGATGGACTGGGGAGAGCTTGGGGGAGTTGGAGGGTGGAGATGGAGGAAGTGTGGATATTGGAGAAGGGAATAAGATATCTACATTTAGGGAGTCATTTTAGGATTGGCAAGAGACTTGGCTCTAGAGGGGATCACAGGTGTCCACAAGGATGTCCCCAGCTAGGTACTTGGGCAGCAGAGGAGAAGGTGCCTGATCTAGCCTTGTCCCATAGTCACATTGATGAATATCTTGATCATCACCATAGAAATTTCATCTGATGGATGAAGATAGAGACAGAGACCCACATTCACATCAGAGCAATGGACTGTGCTCCTAAGGTCCAGTCAAAGAGCAGAAGGTGGGAGATGATGAGCAAGGAAGCTGGGACCGGGAGAGGCTGGTCCACCAACCGAGATAGTGTGCCTGATCTAATGGGAGCTCACCAAATCCAGCTGGACCGGGACTGAATGAGCATATGATCAAACTGGAATCTCTGAATGTGGCTGTCAATGGGGGCTGACTGTGAAGCCTATGAGAATGGCACTGGGCCCTATCTCTTCTGCCTGTATTAGTTTTTTGGGAATCTAGTCTATATGGATGCACACCTTCCTAGGCCAGGATGGAGGGTGGAGGGCCTTGGGCTTCCCACAGGGAAGGGTACCCTGCCCCCTCTTAAGGAAGCAGGGGAAGGGAGGAGGGTAAGTAGGGGAGCGGGAGGGGACTGGGAGAAGGGGAGAAAGTGTAAATTTTTTGAATGAAAAATA
>PVIU01031177.1:0-15171 GCA_004026605.1 Ondatra zibethicus
GAAGATATTTTCCAAGTTAATAATGTAAAGTAATCAGTGGTCTTATCTAGCTGTGACCCATATGAACTACAGCAATGATCAGCATGGCAAGATATTGCTAAGGGAACAATAGTGACAATTATGACTTGATAGTAATCAACACTTGTTTAATTGGACTTGATGTCTATTCTATACAGGGAATTTATACCTTTTACTGCAAATGTAGCCAACTACTCATAGACCCTAGAGAATAACCTACTACTGACATTTTCTTAAGTCAACAAAGTATCCCATAGCATTTAATGACTTATTCATAGCCTGACAGATAAGTGTGGTTACTAACTCTCATCCAAGGAGCTTCTTTTATTACAGGTAGAAATTATTACAGAGATTCATAGTTGATCAAAATGCAGAAATTAAGTGTCTATAGAGTGTTTAGCTCTAGGTGGCACATTTACAATAATATATCTATACCAAAGACTCAGGGAATATGGCTGAAGAAGTGGCAGAACAATTTTATAAGCCAGGCTATCAGGATATCTTCTGGCAGTATCTTCTAGATATGACTGGAAAACTGCGCTCATGAAACTTCAACAGCATGGTTTTCTGAAGAGGACAAAGTTTTAGCATCTCTTGACAATGCCAAGGTAAATAAGGTAAATGTCATAAGGCCCCACCCCTAGATAAAAAGTTAAAGGTAAGGGAAAACAGTTTTCTCTAGGGGCAAGCTCTCTGTTTAAGTTATGTAGTCCTCAGTGGTCAGCATTAACACATTGTACATACATGCAATATTAATAGACCAAGTAAGGTGTGTGTGTGTGTGTGTGTGTGTGTGTGTGTGTGTGTGTGTGTGATATTAATAGACCAAGTAAGGTGTGTGTGTGTGTGTGTGTGTGTGTGTGTGAGTGTGTATGTGTATTGTGTAACTAATAATTATGGAAGAGGTCATGAATTAGAGAGGATGTGGAAGAGATACATGAGGAGTTAGAATGAGGACATGGAGTGGTAGAAATAATGATCAGCACATATGCAGACTCAAATTTCCTCTAAACATTTGTAGCTGGATTTGGTTGAACTTGTAGATGTGGATCTTGTGACTATTAGAAGCTGACAGTATTAACTGGGTTAAATGTCTTATAGGTTTTCTAAAGTCTTTATACTTTCTTCCTCAGATGTGTTATTTAAAGAAAATTCATCTTCAAGTGTGCACATCCATGGCTGGTTTGTCATAGTTGTCTTGAGACAGTGTAGAACCAACAATAAAGGCACCCCGCTTCACATGCACCTCACAGCACTCACACGATGGGACTGTAGAAAACACAAGAGCCAAGTCCTTATTGATGCGGCCTCTGGCAACTCGCTGAAGGAACAGCAGCAGTTTTCCTCCTTCTTAGCTTGTTTCTCAATTAGGCAGCACTGTGTGACATTGTTTTGGTGTTGGGACTGTGGAACAGGAATTTATAAATGTGCATGCACATGTGTAGTTGTACTTACTTTTGTACTGGCATTATTAGAAGAAACTAAGTGAGAGAGTGAAATATCAAGAGGAAAAGTATTTTTCTCTTGGTAAATTTAAAATATTCACTAAAGCTGAAGGAATATTAAAGTAACACAAAATCCTAGTCATCAAGCAGTGGGTAAATTTTGGGGTCTTTAAAATGACAGAAAAAGTGTAGAAGTGTCACAAAAAGTTACAAACTAATAATTCTTTCTGATAACTATTTATACTGAAGTCTATATGTAATAAAGTAATGAAAATAGATTAAAAAATTAATTATGTATCCATAACCAATTCTTAGTAAGTCCCTATACCCTTTTACAACTTGTGTAACATATTCTTCTTCTCCCAATTAGTGATAACTTTAGGACTTGCTGGCTGGAGGAAAGCAATAGAAGAAAGTATTTTTGGAAAGCAAACCCTATGAAAGGAATGCTTCTGAGTAGTAGGGCTGCCTTTTCAGAGAGAGAAAAAATCTGGAAATCTCTGGTTCTCAAGGTGCTGGCACATGACTGGCTTTCAGGGATGAGGATTTTAGGAGATAGGGGCCTGAACTGTAATCAACCTGAAAGTAGGAGACAGTAGAAAGGAAACAGGAACATACATCCCAAAGAGCATGGCAGAGGTCTTAATCTGTTCACGGAGAAGCTTCCTCTTAAAATCTGTAGAGGAGCTTCATTAAGAGAAATAGCCTCAAATAAGAGGATGAGAAAGAAATGATGACAAGATGACGTAAAGGACCAGAGAAGAGCCATGAGAAATCCCTACTAAAAAGTTGTCTTTGATCAATATTTTGACACATATTTCAAGGGGCTGCTAGGAAGTTTCATACTCTATCAGTTTGTTTAACATAATGTCTATGCTAAGTAGACAGAGGAGACAGGGCCTGGGTAGGACGATAAGTTAGGAAATTGATGACTGATGTGGGAGGGCATAGATCCCTGTGGTTGGTGCCAACCCTGGGCTAGTGGTACTGGAAGCTGCTTTAAGAAAGTAGGCTGATCAAGACAGGGGGATCAGTTCAGCAGGCAGATTCTTCCAGGTCTTCTGCTTCAGTTCTTAAATCCAGGTTCCTGACTTAACTTCTTCCCCGGACTTCCTTCGATAGTGGACTGTGATGTGGAACATTAGCATAAGTAAACCCTTTCCCCTAAGTTCTTTTTGGTTATGGTGCTTTATCACAGCAATAGAAACCTAACTAAGAGAGCATAGCCTATCACTTTTTTTAATGGGTCTGCTATCAAATATATCCCAGGCTGTCTTGGACACATTTCTATGTAACCACAGACGGGCTTAAATTTCTGAGTGCTGAGGTTACACAGTTGTACACCTAGTTAATTCAGTACTGAGGATCATCTTGTATGTTTATGTATCCTAAGCAAGCACTCTTCCAACTGAACTATACCCCAAGCTTCAAACTATATTTTTGAATTTCCACCAGTTATTGAAAAGTATTAATTCTATTAAACTACTACTTGTTGACAATTTTGGCTTGTTGGGGTCATATTTTATCAGTGGTTACCACAGTAAGTGGACTAATAAAATATTCTTCCAAAAGGCCTTTATTTAAAACAAAGAACTGGAAAATCTTAAAGTAGTTTCACTGATATTCACTGCCACACAGGGTAGGCAGAGTCTGCCGGTAGAAGGCACATATAGAAAGCATCCAAAATGAGACAGCACATTTAGGGAAAAGATGCGAGAAGCTATTTAGAACAACACAGCTCTGATGGTTGACGAGAAAACATTTGTTCAAGGAATAATAATAATAATATTAGTAATAATAATAACCTAAGTTCACTATTGGAAATGTTAGCAGGATTTATATAATTAACAATTTCAGTGGCCAACCTAGGCAAGAGAAAACTGAAGATCACAGGGTTAAACTATACATAAGAAGCAAACGCTGAAAGTCTGGTTACCAGGTTAAAGAGTTAAGATCTATCATGTCCATAAAAGAAATAGAAATGTATGTCTGAGAACAAGAAAAGCACCCATGATCATCACAAGCAAACAATTTTTTTTATCACAGTTACCAGTACCACCAAGATGATTTCCGAAGTCTAAATCCCTACTCCTAGTTGCCTTTATATTCTGCTGTGAGAATGTTTCCTTTTTCAGCCTTTTAGCAAGGTCTTGTTATTGATGAAAACATGTAGCAGCATAAACTCAAGAGCCTGTGATTTTTATAGTGGTTTACTCCATTACAATTGTACTTGTAGACTTAATGCACAGTCCAGGGGAATGCTGGGCATGAACCTGTAGCCAGCTGCCTATGATCCTCCCATATTGAATAGAAATGTACTCTCATATGGTGTTTCTGATAATTTATTTCTGAACATCAAAATTAGTGTTGGCTTCTCTTTGAGAATTTTTAAACCACAAACTTTCATTATAAAATAATTTTCTTTATTTTATAATTTATATAAATTATTGCTTTGTCTGCACATATGTTTGTGCATTACATGCATGTCTGGTGCCCTGGGAAGCCATAAGAGGGTGTTTGATCCTCTTGGAATAGAGTTACAGACAGTTGTTAGCAACTATGTGGATACTAGGAATTTTACCTGGGTACTTATAAAACATTCCTTTACACTGTGTGGATATATGTCATTGTGATTTGTTTAAAAAATAATCTGACTAGCCAATGGCTGGACAGAAAATATTTAGGGAGAGAGACAGATTCCTGGGAAGAAGGGCAGAGTTAGAGGAGTAGCAAGCAGATGAAGATACACCAAGATGGACAGACATGTCATACTGAGAAAAAACACCAAGTCATGTGGCAAAGCATAAATAAAAATATGGGTTCAATGAAAATGTAAGAATTAGCTAGTAATAAGCCTGAGTTACTGGCCGAGCATTTATAAGTAATATTGAGCCTCTGTGTGGTACTTGGAAGCAGCATGAGGAACAGAAACTTCTGCCTACAGGTCCTCCCTCTGGAAGGGCAGTCAATGTTCTTAACTGTTAATCAATCTTTCCAGATAGAATTTACTTTAAAAACAAATTATCATTTTAATGTAAAAATTATGCGTTTTTAGTCATATCTTTTTAAAGAGTCAAAACAAATAAAATCTACTTCATGGTAGAATGATTCAAGTCTGAGAAAATGACATTAAAACCCTGGAATAAGGAATTTTAAGGCCATGATGGGGTAGTAAGTGCCCTTCCTTTATGTGAAAACACCCAGATGGCACAGAGCAGAATTACTTGCCAATAGCTTGTAGGCAAGCAGTAAATTAGGTTAATGGTCTGAATTTAGGTAATATAAACATTGGCCAATAACACACTTTCCTTCAAAGATGTGACTGAGATTTGAAATGTTCCTGCTCATTCGCCAGGACAAAGGTCGTAACAGCATTCCACCATTTCTGATTCAGGAACAGTAGTAGTGTGACTTCAATGCTTTTGTTTCCTAATTGTTTTTAAAGGATAGTTTCAAGAAACTCTAGTGAAATTGTCAAATTATTTTAAAAGCTGAGAGCAGATGAGAATTTATATTTTCTTGGCTAGGAGATTATTTATGATCAAACAAATTAAATGTAATAAATGCAATAAAATGTATATCTTCACACTGATATTCTTGTTCTATTAATTTTAGTTTGTTAGTAAAGTCAGATAAGACTGGTTAAAATGTAGGATTCATGTTATTGTTGACATACTAAGACATATTAACCTGGATAGCATTTTGCCATGACAGTCAACTGACAACTACGCTGTTTTTTTTTTTCTTACAGCCAAAATCAAGGAAGGCAGAGTTTACATTTGACTCAAGTCAAGATAATCATTCTAAATACAAAATAGCTTTCACTTCAATAATCCCCAAATGACTTGCAACTCTAGCAAATTAAAGTTGCTTTTCTCATTTGAACTGAACATAGCTTTCAAATGGGAGTGCCAAGAGAGATTTTTTTATGATTATGGAAAGTGAAACAGATCCTATGTAAATATTTCAATTTTATATGTAATTGATAAATGATGATATATTGAGAATGTTAGGAAATGATGGGTTACATAGACTTGAGGAATTTTAGCTTATTATTCCTCAGAGACATGGAAGCCAATGATATCTAAAAACTACAGCTAAACATGAGATCTTCAATGCTTAGTACATTTTCTCAACTTGAAAACATTGTATGGAAGTTGTCTGAAGATAAATAGGACTAATATTTGTACAGTGCAACTATATTTAATGCTCCTGAATTATATAATTAGAAGTAATGAAAATTGAAAACCTTATACCTTGTTTATCTTTTCACAATACAACATTAAATCTGTTTATTGAGTTTTTCTCCATCTAGAAGTATTTCTGAAGAGTTAAGAAAAGAATGCCTCACTACTCACAGAGGAATGGATGACACTAACATTGATTCTCTTGTCATTTTTCCATTTATTTTAAACTATGCTTCAAAATCTTTATCAGACACCAGGAAGTTAACTAGAATATCTGGAAAGTAAATTTCCCTTAACAATTATAAAATTTTTCTCAATTTTATAGTTGTCCCTATTCTTTATTAATAAGGAATCTAATATATTCTTAAATATTTTAATTCTAAAATGTACTAGAAGAAAGATTATAAATGTATATGGGTAATTCAGATGAATAAAATCTTTTAAACTATGAGGGCATGAATAAGGGCAGATTGGAAAATGTTATATTTTCTGTTTCTAAGTTTCCCTCATGTCTCTAAAATTGTACCTCAAGCTAGGTAGGCTGAAATAAAAATGTAGCATCAGTGCATCAAATTAGAGTTAGCCATACTTCTATTCTAATGTCTGTATTTGAGCTGTTGTTACTGTGAAGACTAGTGTTTCAAGTCTCTTCTCAGCAATTATTTGTGACCTTGAGTGAGTTTTGACTTCCCCATGTCTACATTTCTTCACCATAAAGTGGGTATTAGTAATTGCTTCATGACTCAGAGCTAGCTAGCTCTCTTAGAACAATGCCAGGTATGTAATTAGCTTTTAGAAATGCTATCTTTTCAGCATTCTTAGTTCTAGCATGAGAAACCTATTAAGAGGTGAATGATAATGCCTTTGGTTTATGACTGTACCTATTACTCTCAAAATAAATTTTGGTAACTGAATTATAGGTTTTGACTGCTGTACTGATCAAGTAAACAAAGACTTGCCAAGTTTGCACTTCACTAATTGATATGCATGTAATTGCTGGGGGATTTTGAAAATGACTTAATTGCATCTCATTTCAGGATGTGTGCTTCTCCACACAGTGTTTTGCCTATTTTGTGTCTCCAGTCCATGGAAGCAGAGAACAAGTTCTGAAAGCTGAAATTCTACACTCCTTTTTATTCTTGTTCCTTCTTACACCTCGTTTTTCAGTGCTTATGTCTCATCTGCAACCATTAATTAAGCATACAGAACACTGCTGTGAAGTTGTTTCAAACCACTTGATTTTTTTTTCCCCTTTCTTTCTTTGTAGCTATAGAGTTGAAGGTTTGGCGAGGAATTCAGACAGTAGGAATTTCGTTTACTTTCAATATCTACTTATAAATAATCAATGGATTCTTAATTCTATTTATTTTGGGGGAATTGTACTTTGTTTATTTTCTGGTTTGTTTTGAGACAGGTTTTCACTTTTGGCTAGGCTAGCCTGAAATTCACTGTGTAGTTCAAGATGGCCTTGAACACATGACAATCCTTTGACTTCACCTTTCCAAGTGCTGATGTTACTAATACATGCCTGAGCCACAACTTGTAATTTAGATGGATTTTTTTTTTGCATCAGATTTACTTTCTTTGCAATTTTATAAAGCTTTGGAAACTAAAACTGCTCACCATCTCTTCTTTGTGAAACTTGAGCTTTCTTTCATGGATACAGATGGATTTCTTACTGTTCACCTGAGGATATTATGTTTTCAAGCAAAGTAAAAAAATAAATGATACCTTTTAAACAGACACGTTTATTTTACAAAAGAAAGCTCAGGATTAGAGTAGACAATTACAGTGTGCCAGTCAATCATATAGGCTGACAGGTCTGTCTATGATTCTATTAGATTTTACCTCCTGACTTCCTTAGTGTTTCGCTAATTATCTGCCTCTGAGTAAATCAGTAAAATGTTCTTGGCAAGTTATTTCTATGTCTAAAGAGAGCTAAAGGTTGTAGAGTCTTTAAATTTTCATTTATCAATTTCTTATTTACAAGAATCATTATTAGCAATTCTTTCAATTCTTCTTAATAATGAGAAAATCAGGCATCTGGCATGTATGACTGGAATTTTAAATATCATTCTTGGATTATCCTTGAGATCAAACCATGTAGAGTGAGAATACTTTAGATAATGTTTTAGGACTCATAGGACTATGGACAAAAATAGAAATAATTGTTAACAAATTAAAATTATTTATATATATTTATTGAGAAACACACACATATCTATGTATATATACAAAACTCTATCAATCATTTCTCTCCCTTCTTTATCTCTCTCTCTCTATATATATATAATATATATATATATATATATAATCTACTTCAAAAGGAAGATGGGCATTGAAGTGGCTCCTTATGGAGTTGGTTAGTCATTGGGGCAGAAACTGCTCTTGCCTGGACTGATTGATGATCTGGATATGCAAGACCTCCAGAGAAATGACTGCTGAACTTGACTAAAGGTGAGATAATCCTTCGGGGTTCCTGCTTCATGAGAGAGTCTGCTAGACATTCTGCGGGACACAGAAGAAAATGACAGACAAACTGCCAATATAGGCAGAACTGTCTTTGAAATTTCATGCTTCGTGGAAAGGTCTGCTGGATATTGTGGGCCTGTAGGCTGAAGATGGATGCCCCAACGGTACAGAAGAACTTTGGGTGACTGTCCAGGCAGCGAGATGTCTCTGTCAACTTTAGAGGTTTGGAAGTTGCTTACAATTCACTTTCTGTTTACTTAGGTAATATTATATCCTTCTGTAGTTTTTGATGGGGTTGAAGAAGTTATAGTTATAGTTTTTCTTAGTTATGATAAAAGATAATGTAGATATAAATAATGTAACTGTAATTCTTGCATGATACCTGTTTTGTCGTATGTAATTTTACTACGTTAAAGTTAAAACCTTCCTTTTTATTTTAACAGAAAAGGGGGGATGAGGTGGGATTCCAGTCTGTATGCTATGATTATCACTGGTTTATAAAGGGACTGCTTTGTACCTATAGCAGAGCTATATATAGGGGAACAGAGCTAGTGGGGAAAACTAAATAGAATACTGGGAGAAAGAAGGGTGGAATAAGAGAGAAGTCATGGAGCTGCCACCAGAGACAGACATGCTGAAACTTTGCTGGTAGGCCACAGCGTCATGGTGATGCCCAGATTAATGGAGATAGGTTAAATTAAGATGTAAGAGCTAGCCAATAAGAAGCTAGAGCTAATGGGCCAAGCAGTGATTTAAATAATACAGTTTCTGTGTGATTATTTCAGGGCTAAGTGGCCAGGAACCAACAAGCATCCCCCTGACCCCTGCAACACACACACACACACACACACACACGTGTTCATAAGAAATTAACACATATAAAAGAGCTTTAAGTAGTTTCCTGTATGATTATTGCAATAAATTAGCCCCAATTCCTTTGATATTTATTACTAAGATTCATTTAAACAGTGCTGAATGTACCTCAGTAGTAGAGCCCTTGACCAGCCTGGGTGAAAACCAAGTTTCAATCACACAATGACATGACCAACAAATCCCCATGAACCCAGCACATTTGTCAACATGATAAGCTATAATATTTATAATCAGTGTGAGATCACTAAAAACTGAAGCTACCATTTCAACACCACTTGTAGATTTAGTGTCCACAATTATTTGAAACATAGGTTCAGACTTATCTGTCCTTTCTCTTTGTTTTCTAGTAAAGAGTTTAGTCTTTCCCTGCATCACTATCATGACTCCAACCTACTTGTTCATACATGAGCAGTTACTCTGGAGAACTCTTCAACACTGAGCTACAGATAGAATCAATTACTCATATGAAGTATAGAGGTTTTTTTTAAAAAAATACTGTTTAAATATATTGTAACATATATATTTACTTTCTATACTTTTCTGTTTTTATTTTCTACACTTTTCAAGTCAACTATGATTATTTAAAAATTAGTCATTAGCTAGAAATATCTCATTTCACTCTTATCATATCTGTTATGCCACTTACACTATTGTGATCACCATTAGTCTATGAAATGAAATGCATTGCTATTATCAATAATTGGCAACAATCTTTTGTGCTGTGCCAATCCTTTTATTAGAGATTACAATTTCCTTAATGGAGGATGGTAGCTTCAAATTTTAGTGATCTTATAAAATATTACCAAACTGGAATATGTATATAATATATATATGCACATAAGTGTATATATATATATATATATATATATATATATATATATATATATACATACACTTATCTGGACTATACAGATATTCCAGTTGTGATATATGTATTCTATTATAATATAAAATCACCTAATAGCATTAGGAATTGAGCAGAATGTGCTTAACAGTTTTAATAATATATATCAATACTTTTCTCTTTACATTTCACAGTTAAAGAAACAGAGAACATATTATATTTTTCTAAATTCATATGGAATTCATAGGAAGAATCAAAGGCAACATTCTAATTCATGGGAAGACCGTAATTTTCTATTTTCTTTACCTCTTGTCACTCATCAGCCATTCAACAAACATTTGCCCTACTATTTGAATTGCTTTATGATGCTCACATGAGATATGGAATGTATTTCTGGTAAAGTAGGAAACCCTACCCAGGGACCATAGAGGAAAGACAATATACATTATTGCTCTCTTTGCAAAAATTCAGCATCTTAGAAGACAACATGGGAACATCTTCTCAGGAGAAAATTTTAAATGGGAGATACGGATTGAGAAGATGGGAAAATGAGAAAACTGTGACAAGACCATGAATTACACAAGTATCAACTAAAAACTTAGATGCTCTGCCTTGTCCTCACACATGAAAGTGAATGGTTCCTCCAAACACCCGACTTTTCAACCTATTGGGGCAAGCTCTACATAGAATATTATGTGCAGTGACTTTTTGAGTCTAACTTCTCCATTCTCTTCTTACACATTACAATTTGTTGTAAAAATATGTGAATAAATGATTATGATCATGACTCATCTATCTTGTTTTACATGTGTGTAGCTCTTGATCTAAACCTTACTCATGCTTCACAACTATGAAATGTTCCGCTAATTGGGTTTAAGCTGTTAATTCACAGTGTCACTTACCTCTTCTGGGTATGGGAGGACAGGCATGATGTTTCCCCTACATCTAGATTTATTTTCCCTCCAGGCCATACTATGAGATGACTAAAAATAGTGCTCTAGGCATTGTAGCTCTCAGAAATGGATCAAAGTGGTTTTAATTGCTCAAGAGAGTTTTGCTGACAGTGTCTTGAATTTTTGTTGTAATCTCCCAAGTACAAAAGCTGAGATCAAGCAGTACATTTTATTTTGCTAGCTTTGCTGGATAGCTGATACAAATAAGTTAAGCTTTTTAATAAGCATATTTTATTTTATTCCTAAGTTTTTTTTTTAAATCAGGAAACTAAAAGATGGGAATTGTGTTTTCACTTGGAGCTGGAGAGAGATTGCTGACAAAAGGATTAAGCCTCTAAGTCTTGATTCTCCTGAAGGATAGTAAAGTCATCTGGACCTCTTCCTTCTGGAGTTCTTCTGCTAGAAGCAGGAAAAAAGTGACTTTTATCCTCTCTCTTCAGACTGGCCTGTGTCGACAGTGGCTATCAGCACTTTGAAAAGTTGTCTGGGATATGTATTTTCTAAGGCGAAAGTCAACACAGGGACAAGTGCCAGACTAGTTCAGCAGGAGTCACTGTATTGTATTACTTTATTTTATTACATTTTTCATTCTAACCATTGATTCATTGAGATGAAGTCCACAAAGTACCTGTGGCAGTGATTGGACCATTATACAGTTACACAGTAAATGCCAGTCCTAAAGGTGAAAGGCTTGCTAAAATCAGTTTACATTTTCCTGCCTTCTGAAACAAAGGCACGGGAATATGATTTCACATTCTCTTGATGACTCAAGGTTAACTTCAGAATGTCCCTGGAATCATTTTCAGTGGCTTTCAAGATGACGTCTGACACTGGTCCAAGCTGGCACTTCTGCATGGCTATCATTTTGCATTCTCACGTCACTGTTCTTTCCCGTTCTCCATCGCGTCAACAGCACTTGCATGTTCTTATCGGTGTAGGTCCCTTCGCAGCAGTCTCACTGGCAGAACCGTTTAGAGTCTCCCTGGCACTACCTTTTAGAACTGATTTTCTGTCAATTGCAACACAGAATAACTGAGATTTTCTTCTCCAAATTTAAAGGATAAATCTAAAGGAAAGAAGTAGCAATCCAGACAGGAGGCCTCGCTGGAGACCAAGCACTGAACAGCTGCACGCCCAAGTTGTTTGCATGGAGTACATTATTCTCAGCTGCTTTTTCCCCTTTATTTTCTATTTTCTGAAGCAGTTGTTGTTTGAAAAGAAGTGCTTAGGGATCTGGGATGTGAATATGATGTAACTGGTCAGCTAGGAATCACACACTGATTTTTGGATGGCCCAAGTACATTCTGAATATATATAAAAATAAAGTTGTATCATGATTTGTAACAAATCCTTTTTCTTTTCGAACACAGGGATTACGTCTTTTGTAGACAGACAAAAAGACAGTGTGATTTGTAGCCTATAAAAATTAATTTAAAAAGTCAATGACCCAAGCAAAATATTTTCATATTCTTTTTGGATCCGGAAAACAAACACACACACACATATACACACTCACACACATACACACACTCACTATGAAAGTGTACATGTTTTTTAATTATGATATATAGAAAATAGCATATTACAGAGTGAAATAAAGTAGAGTCACATGGTCATGCAATGACCACATTGGGGTTAAACACTAATTTCTAGGAATTCACACAGCTGAAGATTTCTGGAATTTCATAACTGGAAGAAGCATAATGGAAAGAATAATCTATATAATAACAATTACATATTGACCTTCGCTAGCTGTCTTAAGATAGCTGTAAATTTGGTACCTTAAACAATGAAAAAATGACTTTATCAAATCATAAATAGGTCAAAAGTCTAACATGGGGCCCTCAGACAAAATTAAGGTGTGCACAGTAGTAGGGTATTTTTTTAATGTTCTTATGGAAAGTCTGTTTGCTTGCAATTTCCAAATTCTACCAGGACAAAAGATTCCTTTGCTTTCAGCCTTTATCTTCCATCTTCAAAGTCATAAAGTTTTATTTCACAGAAATGTCTTCTTCACATTTCCCTTAGCCTCTCCTCTCTCCTCACTTCATCTCCACATGTTTTCCTCTCCTAGGCTCCCCACATTTTAGTAGTCTTTGTGGTTATTGAGCCCTCCTGTACAAGCCAGGATAATCTACTTAAGTAAGCATCTTGGCAGATTTCACTCTGCTGTAATCTTTTATCTATTATTGGAGAAACCCATACACGGCATGTATGAATGAACACAGGCATGGGGAAGGCTGGCTCTCTGCCTCCAACACTCAGTAGGGTGATAATACATATACACACTCCCATAGGAGACAGTTCTCAATTTTTAGCTCATATATTTCCTTTTTCCTTCATTATACAATACCGACAAAAAATTTTAGTTATTTCATTTGTTTTTTAAGATTAAAATACAATTACGCCATTACCTTATTCACTGTCCACTATCCAAACCCTCCCACATTCCCTTCCTTCCAATCTTTCAAAGTTATGACCTCTTTTTACATTAACTGTTATTATATACATATAGTGAACATGTACATGCACACACATATGCATGTATATGTCTTAAGGCATAAATACAACCGGCTTAGTCTGTATAATGCTAATTATATTCATGTTTTCAGGGATTACCATTTGGATAGAAAATTGATGTGCTCATTCCTGTGGAAGACTTTTTTTCTTCCCACTCCAAGATTTCCTTGTTTCTCTGTTGTTCTTTTATTAGGGTTGATTCCTCATGGGCCTTCTCCCCTCTAATTCAGTATATCTATTTTGCCTCTGTTTAACTCATGGTTAGGCAGTCATTTTGTTGAGATTTTATGAGTGTAGTTTCTGACATTCCTGAGAGAGACAATCTCATGAAATCTTCTTGATTTTCTGCCTCTTAACATTCTTTCTGCCCCCTCTTTACAATGATCCCTGAGCTTTAGGTGAGGGAGTTAAAAACATCATTCAAAAGAATTATTTCAAGTGCTTAATTCCTTTAGAACTTTGCTACTTGTATCAGAAAAAAAAGGTAATTCGCCACTTAATTTTTAAAGAAATGAAGGCAAAAGACAAATGAATCCAGCTGTTTAGTCCAATGCTCAATTTTGACTTTCTTTTTTATAGAAGAAAAGTAGTCAATAAGCCAAATTGTGCACATTTTTTTAGAGTTTACCAAAGGTAAAAACCAGAGCACAGCTGAAGACACAGGAGGGCTAGGGAGTGAGCAGTCTGCACCCACCAGGTGACTACTTGTTGGAATGAAATGAAATGAAATCACCTGCTATGTTTCCATATAAAACCATGATGAAAACATGATAAAATGTGGGACAGGGTTCTGTGCTTTGGAGAAGTACTTTCTAACAGTGTTTTAAGCCACTATTTTGCTTTCCATTTAAATATCATCACAAAAGAGACAAATAAAATTATGTTAAAGGAAAGTATTTCTACAAATACTTTATAATAAGTTAGATGAGTGTTCAGAAACTGTCTTCTCCATGAAGGATAAATATATATAACACAAGTACAAAAGAATGAGGCAATTTTGTTACAGAAATTATAGTGAGTTACTTAATTTCAAGGTGTTTTATTATAGAAATAAAGTGAATTTAAGGATAAAGCCTTATAGAAATAAAATAATTAGTTTTCATATCTTTTTATTTAATTTTATTGAACATTTTTCTCTTTTTAACTATGCAATAAGAATACTTTGCATAAATGAAATTTTCCCCACTGAATTGAAAAAATGTTATTTTAATAAAGAATTGGCACCTATAATATCTTTTATTTATTTTTTTACATTGTTTTATTTTTTCCATTCAAAAACATAATTAAAGAAATAACATTTTTTCCTTTCTTCCCCTTCTCCCAGTCCCCTCCCGCTACCCCCACACCCCTCCTCCGTCTCCCTTCTTCCTTGAAAGAGGGCATGGTGCCCTGCCCTGTTGGAAGTCCAAGGCCCACCCCCCTCCCTCCCGGCCTTGGAAGGAGTGCATTCAAAAAGACTCGGTTCCCAAAACGATAATACATGCAGAAGAGATAGGTCCTGATGTCATTGTTGTTGGGTTCTCCATCCGCCAACTTTCGCCGCCACATTCAGAGAGTCTGGTTTGATCATATGCTCATTCAGTCCCAGTCCAGCTGGATTGGTGCGCTCCCATTAGTTCAGGCACACTGTCTCAGTAGGTGGACCAGCCCCTCACGGTCTTAACTTCCTTTCTTATCTTCTCCCACCTTCTGCTCTTCAACTGCACCTTGGGGGCTCAATCCATTGCTCTGATGTGATTGTGGGTCTCTGTCTCTATCTCCATCCATCGGATGAAATTTCTATAATGGTGATCAAGATAATCATCAATGTGACTATGGTACAAGGCTAGTTCTGGCACCCTCTCCTCTGCTGCCTGAAT
>PVIU01031178.1:0-15272 GCA_004026605.1 Ondatra zibethicus
TTCGCAATTTTCTAATTGTTAGGAAAATGAATTTTTTTTTTAGGTGATTCAAAGTCAACATGTTTTTTTCCTTTTCAGAACTCTGGTCAGGTCCTAGGTCTATTTTTAAAAATAAGAGTAAGGATGTATGAAAAAGTTATAAGGAATCACACTATTAACTATATACATAAGAAGCATGTAATAAATGTAAGTCTGTATATAAATATACATATAGAGTTTAAATGTGATTTTTCTTATCTTAACTAACAATGCTTCCTCCAAGTGCCAAGACCATCTAAGAAAGACCCCAATACGTGGCACAATTAGCCATTTTTTGAATTGTTGGTCTGATATGTCCAACAGACTTGCAAAATGTTGTAGACTACTTCTATTACCCTTGGTTGCCCCCCTGAGGTGGAAAGTAACTCCCTATTGCTGATAGCATCATACACCAAAGACACAGGGCTCAGAGGGTTTTGAGTTAAAACTGACCTGAAAGTCCCCTTCCTGAAGACTAGTTTTCAGGGCTCCATAAGGCATTATGCAAGTTTCCAGTGGGGAGGAAACATCCATCAATCCTTTTCGGCCCATAATGCATATGAACTGCAATAATGCCCAGCATGGCATGATAATCCTAAATGTTCAGCAGTGCATACACACTTTGAGGGATAACCAACAGGTATATATTTGGACTTAAGACCCATGCAACAGGAAAGAAATCTCATGTCTGGTACTGGAAATACAGTCAGTTACTCAGGGTTAGCAAAGTAATTAAGCTTGGAAAAGAATCTAAACCACCACTTACTAGCACAATTCCTAACTACATTCTAAATATGTCCTTATACTCATAGATCACTGTAGTAGTCTTCATGCCTCATCAAAGAGAATTAAAGAAAACAATAACCACTCAAATACAGCGTTGTAAAAATACAGTCCCACTGGATAAATTTACAAAACAAGTCCTATAGCTAGGGCACAAGGTACATTGAACAAGAAAGGGTAGAAAGGTTAAGAGTTGGAGGATGATAGAGTCTTCTATAAGATTCTATTACTTAGAAATTTTAGAAAGTACATTCCCTGGGAGCCCAACAGTATGACTACCCATTGTAAAGAATATAAAGAGAAGGTGGAGTCACCAACCAGACAGAGAGAAAACAGCATGGGGAGTTCAGAGTAAAGGTAATCAAGCCACATAGAGCAATGTAAATTAACAGATATGGTTTAATTTAAGTTATAAGAATTAGTTAGGAACAAGCATAAGCTATCAGCTGAGCTTTCGGAATAATAAATCTCTGTGTAGTGAGATGGGAGCTGGCAGGCAGAACAGAAAAATCTGCCTACAGGCAATGGACTCAGGCATGACTCAAGGCAGCAACCAGGATGGGACAACACCATCCCCATGGATGGCAAGCAAGCCACCCAGGTCAGCTAGTTATTCACTGACCTCAACTCTTCAGATCTGCCTCTCTCCCCAGAACTGGAACCCTTCTGCCTCTCTCCCTCTCTTATTTCTCCATTACATACTTGCTCACTATATTGGTGCTCAACCACTCATGGTTATCCCTGCCCATTCAGGACAAGTGTCCTGGGTCAGAACTGAAGCTGTCCTCCTGACACCTGGGCCTCATAATTTTGGGTTACTTGAGGTTGACCTCTGCTCACCGAGGGCAAGTGTACTCTTTACAACTGCTTAAAGTGAAAAGTTTAGTCAAATTCCACATAGTTTAAATCTTCATAAACCTCTGAAGAGTTTGGGGGACTATCATAAAGAGTTCTAGCTATAAGTGGTTTCCTAAAATTTGTCCTACTGGTGAAAAACTATTGTTCAGTGCCTCCTTTTTGTAATATATTATGCTAACATTCAGT
Source organism: Ondatra zibethicus (assembly GCA_004026605.1). Classification (NCBI taxonomy): domain Eukaryota; kingdom Metazoa; phylum Chordata; class Mammalia; order Rodentia; family Cricetidae; genus Ondatra; species Ondatra zibethicus. Next base: position 1,846 of record PVIU01031178.1, read on the forward strand.
GGACATTGAAATATTAGTATGGGTTTTTCATAGTATTATAATTAGGATACTCAGTGGAGATTGGAAGTAAACAATAAGAGGTTATTTAGAAAAATGTCTGGCATATTAAAATTTTTAATTCTATACATAATTAGATATGAGAAGAATTTAGGTATGAAAACTAAGTTTGTATATATATTCATTCATATTGAAAATTTAACTTGATTGTGTAGTGATATTTTCTTTGTTTTTTAACAAAGAAAGCTGGCCTAAAGATCAGAGTGCAGAGTTAATTCATAGAGGCCAGGCAGTGGTGGCACACATTTTTAATCCAAGGGCTGGGGAGACAGAAGCAGAGGAATCTCAGTTAGTTCAAGGCCACCCTAGGTTACATGAGATTGAATCTGTTTAAAAGAGAAACGGAGCTCACACAAAGGAGAACACAGCACTGGGTATTCCATACCTTTATCCCAGTACTAGAGAGGTAGAGGCGGGAGTGCTATGTCTAGTAGCTAGGCAGAGAGAAGAATGTAAGGCAGGAAGAGAAAAGAGTTCAGTGTAGTATAGGGATCACCCCTGCAGTTTGAGGATGCAATCTGAGGAGACTTTCTGAGGATAGGCTTGCCCCTTTAATATGAGCATTGGTACTGGTAAAAGGCCTCTCTAGTGGCTGAACTCTCTGCTTCCAAGCTCCTTCAGCTTTCACCCCCTAATATTTGATTCTGGGTTTTATTTATTAAGACCAACTAAAATTTATGTTACATGATAGTTCTTTTTATATAATATGAATTTCTTTTAATCTTTAGAATGTATGAACTTTACAGGGTGATGAAGCACAATTAATAAAAACTCAGAGTCAGAAATTGGGGTTCAACCTAAAGATCCCAAAAGCAAAACAGGCAGCCACCGGCTCTTACATCGACGTCAGTCTGAAATGATGATCCTGCCTCCCGGAATTTCAGAATGAGACTGTCTCTGAGAGCTGTCTCTCTCTATCGTATACTCCTATCTAGGGCAGGGATTTAAGGCATGCACCACTGGGATTAAAGGTATGCACCAACCAATTTCTATGGCAACTTGTGTGGCAACTGGCACAAAAGGTGCATGCCGTTGTGGTTACTTGGAGTAAAGGTGCGTGTTACCATAACCCAGTCTGTAAGGCAGAGCAGTGAGGCTGTTTTACTCTCAGAACTTCAGGCAGTCTCTATTTATTAAAACACATTTGGAATGCCACCATCTTTCCCCTTTTTTTCTGAAATAAAAAGAAAGCTATAACTAATATAAGAAAACTATATACAATAAGTACAATGACTATATACTATATATACAGGCAACAAATACATCAACAATATCTAGTGCATTTGCGTTTGACAAATTCAGAGAAAATATTTCACACCTATCCTATCTTGGTGAGTCCAAAGATTTATACCTAATTTACCTGCTTCATAACTTGTTTTCTGTGTCTGGTAAACCTTAACTATACCTACCCAATCTTCACCTCCCTCAGAGACCCAAGAAAGAAATAATATTAACTGAATAAGCAGGAAGTGCAAGCAAGGAACTTCCAAAACAAAGTGAGTAATGACAGAAACACCTGGCTGCCTGAAAAGTCACCCAAAGTTCCTCTGCAACATTGGGGCATCAAACTTTGGCTTACAGGCCTAGTATATTTGACAAACTTTCCTGTGAAGCAGGGTATTTTGTGTGCTGTTTGTAATTTAGGACAGCATAATGTCAGCCATCAAGACAGGGGCATTTTCTTGCCCAGTAGTTTACTTTTGCCACAAAAAAAAAAAAAAAAACTCTATGAGGAGTTTCTTCGATGCCCATTATGTTCTCTGAAGTAGACTGGTGTTGCCAGGAGCAGACATGAATCATTGTCATATAAAAAAGAACATAGGTTGTTAAAACATCTTAAAGGCCATATTCTGTAGGTCTCTGAAGTGCTTGAAGATGATCTATGTATCTAAATTATATCTTTGTTTAACCTTGAAAACATACCTAATGTGACTACAAGTTCGACTATACTAGGTAATTAACTAGATCTTTACTATCATAAACAGTTGATAATAATAATTTTCAAGGTCTAGAAATTTGTATTACATCGTTAAATGAGCTGTATAAGTTTAATGCCTTGAACAAAATTAGAAATGTGTGTACAATATATTTCAACAAAATTAATCTCAAATTTGTATCAATATACAAAATTTGCATGCAGTACACAAAAGTTAAACCAGTGTAAAATATTTAAAACTAATAGTTGCTTTTTAAAAGTAGATTCAATAATCTACCTTTATATTTTATCATATCTATATCCTCCCTTTTTCTTTTCAGAGTAGATTCAATAATCTACCTTTCTATCATTATATTTATATATCCCTTTTTCTTTTCCTTTCTTTTTTCATTTTCCTTCTTTCCCTTACTTTCCTCCCTTCTTTTTTTCTTTCTTTCTTTATTGGTTTTTCAAGAAATGGTTTCTCAGAAGCTATGGAGCCTGTCCTGGAACTCTGCTCTGTAGACCACTCTGACCTTGAACACAAAAAGAGAGCCACGTGTTTCTGCTTCCCAAGCCCTGGGATTAAAGGTATGTACCACCACTGCCTGGACTTTTTTAGTTTCAAAACAAGAACCTTGAATTTCATTTACTTTGTTTAGCCTTTTTTCTGACCATTATCCTTAAAAAGTTGTAACCAATTTTTTTTTTTTTGATTTTTTGAGACAGGGTTTCTTTGTAGCTTTGGAGCCTGTTCTGGAACTAGCCCTTGTAGACCAGGCTGGCCTCAAACTCACAAAGATCTGCATGCCTCTGCCTCCCTAGTGCTGGGATTAAAGACGTGCGCCACCACCACCTTGAATTTAATTTTCTTTGTTTAGCCTTTTATCTGACCATTATCCTTAAAAACATGTAACCAAAATTTTTAATGGGAACAAATATCCATAATCCATTTTTTTTTGGTGGGGGAGAATGTGGAAGTAGTTTTCTAGGCTCCTTCCTGCTGATTGGGGTGCTCTTAATCTTATAGAAAACCAAAGGAAATTTAGGATTATGATCAAATCCTTACTGGAGTATTCTGTGAGACTGGATCATTTTAGCCAGCAGTCTTGAAGCTGTCTGAATGTAGAACTCAAAGGAAACTGCACCAAATGTACTCTGAAACATTGGATCATCTGTGTCTTTTCTTCCCATTGGAGATTTTTCAGGGGGTCTTTCTTGATCAAACCTTATTTTTCTTAACCCATAATGGATCCACAGCCTTTAACTTCCTGTGGAAAGAAAAGCAAAAACCTCTTCTCCAAAATAACATATCTTTTGACTTAAATTTTCAAAATACATAGGTTGGATTAATCCAGCAGCATAAATAATCAAATGTCTTTTAGCAGCTGTTGTTCCTTCCTCAGCATTCAAACAATTCAAAGATAACAAAATAACATACAGTATCCAGATTCTCTGTGTATTTTCCATCTTTACATAAAAGTTAAGCTGGGGTGGATGAGAGCTGGGAATGTTAGTTTTTCTCCCAAACCCAGGTAGCTAGGTTTGGGTTCTGATTCCTAGAGTTGGAATTTCAGTCCCAGCCCTAGCCCAGCCTGGTGGCTAAAGGGCCTCAGGATTTTTCACTTTTTCATAAATTCATGCCACAAAAGTTCAGCACCAACTGAAGCACGATTAATATAATTCAGGGTGAGAAACTGGGGCTCAACCTTAAGATCTGAGAAGCAAAATAGCCATCCAATGTATCTTTCCTTGACCTCAGTCTGAATTGCGATCTCGCCTCCCAAAATTTCAGAATGAGGCTGTCTCTTGAGAACTGTCTCCCCCTGTTTCATATTTCTCTCTAGAGCTGGGATTAAAGGCATGCACCACTGGGATTAAAGGCATGTACCACCCAATTTCTTTGGCAGCTAGTGTGACTGCTGGGACGAAAGGTGTGTGTAACCCTAACCATGTCTGTAAGGCTGACCAGTAGGATTGATTTGCTCTCAGGAACTATTTATTAAAATATAACTGAAATGTCACTATAGTGTGAGCTGCATTTAACTTAGTCTTTTAAGGGTTTTATGTTTAAATGACACTTCAAAACTTTCAGGCCTTATATATTCTTCTATGCTTAAAAATCCCAGTGAATGTTCCTGTTTTGATTCAATTCAACAGCTAATAACCCAAAGGTACTTCAAAATGGACAAATTCTAAATGTTACTACTGAAAATACAACCTGAATCCCTTCTGAAAAGAGAGCTGCTTTTTTCCTTCATCCATATCTTCACAATGGAATCTCTCTGTCCACTTCTTCATTAGGTAGTAGAGAATGAATAATTAACACATATATTTAAATAGTCTTATACCAGAACCCCATCACATGCCTTGAACAGCTGACTCTAGTCCTATCCATAAATTCCATTACTTCACAGTTATAAAAGAGAATGGAAAATATAATTTTCTAATAGAAAAGTTCTGAGTATGCACACATATGTGTACATGTCTAAATATACTAGATATGTGGTACATGTTGATAAAGTATTAAGAAAGTGTTAGGTGCTGTGCTCATTTTTATGAGGAAATTTACTGCTTGCTCCAGCACTGTTAATTCACTTTCTTATAGAAATATGAACTTGGCAATGTGAATATAAACCAGATGGTATAATTCTTCTTACTAACTAGTGAAAAAAACATATTAGAAATTTTGTTTCAAAACTCATACAATTTCTGTCATTTTGACTTTTATGTCTCCTGATTATTTTAGTCTGCTTTTCTGATGGCTTTGCTTACTCTTGTAAATCAATTTTAGCTCAGTAAATGAATTTGGTTTCCCAGTTATACTCAAGAAATCTATTCTCATAACCTTTGTCTCATCTTAATTCCTTTGTGGTTGGCATACTTATTCATTGTTAAGTTTGTATCAGGGGATTTTCACCTTTTCCAAAGTATATCAAGATATGCATTTTATGGGATGTTGACAAAGGCAATGGGAATAACAGCTATTTTATTGCTCCAGAGCTTGCACAGAGAGGAGATTACATTGTATTTCTCATCGTTATTCAGAGTGCAGCCATTGATGCAAATATTTCCCTTTTATTGCACAATGTTCTTTCAGAAATATGAACTGAGTTAATTTCTCCTCTGCTGTTTTATATACATAATCAAACTTCAATTAGCTATGATGATAGTCCCTTCTTCCTTTCTCATCCAGTATCTTTTCTTTCGCTATTTTTATGTACTTTGTGCCTTCAGAAGGTGAACAAGATAAAGATTAAAATTACTGCTTATCTAATGGAATTCACTAGAGACTCTGATAAAGTTTTGTTGAGCATGGAAATAATTACCTATGTAAAAGGACATTTGAAAGTTATCAAATATACTTCTAGTAACCACTCAAGCATTCTTTATGTCTCCTTTTCATAGATTACTTTATCATCATCAAAAAAAATTAAATGCCAGATTTTAAAGGTATGGCACTAATATAATATCAGCTATGATTTGAGAACAAATAATGTCCAGTTATGTGACCCTAAAGCATTATATTTTATAGAAAAGGGAATACATTAAAATTTAAATATAATGTATTAGCTTCGTCTAATTCCTTACAACCAATGATTTTATATATAACAACAGGTAAATGCATTTGTTCAGATATATAGACATTGTATTCACTTTTCCTCTTACAAATAAAGTATTATTTGCTATATAACTTTGAGAAATATTTATAATGTGCATTTTAAAACCTAACAAACATCAAAAATTAGCTACTATGAGAGCTCAACTATAGAAGGAACATGTATATCAACCCCTGCCAAGACTAAAGGAACAACATGGAATAGGAAGAAGTGTTGTCAGTTGCATTCAGGGGGCATGATGTAGTATAGGCAGTTTTCCTGTCCCAGCCGCCTGTCTCCAAATAACCAACACAGCACAGAGACTTAATATATATTATCCAGGTTCACCCAATAGTTCAGGCTTCTTACTAACTAGCTCTTAAAACTTAACCCAAGTCTATTAGTCTTTGTGCTTCCCCGAGGCTTGTGACTTTTACCTCTGTTCCATTTTGTATGTCAGACTTGTTCTCTGGCTGGCTGGCAACTCTTTTGACTCTTCCCTTCCTCATCCCACCATTCTCATTTTGGCTTTCCTGACTAAATTTTTCCTGTTCCTCTATTGGCCAGTCAGCTTGTTTATTAAATCAATCATAGTGATATAAATTTGTACAGTGTGCAGAAGGATTATTGCACAGAAACATGGAGTTTGCCATATGAATTCACATAAACTGTACTTGAACAAGATCAAATCAATTGAAACTTAGAACTTGGAATAGAGAGAGACATCCAAGGCCCTTCTCCTGTCCGAGGAGCTATTGATAGTTATTGGCTACTTAATAAGGGATAGTCACTCTTCTTTGATGACATAGTCACTAATAGGCTGCTCAAGTCACAGTGGATGAATATTGAAATTCAGGGCTGGAAAGGTAGTTCACTAGTTAAGAGCACTGGCTATTCTTTTAGAGAAACGGTTCAATTTCCAAAACCCACATGGTAGCCCACAACTGTCTGTAACTCCAGTCCCATAAGATCTGGTACCATTCCTTGTCTCCTCATGTTTCAGAACAATTTATGATCATTTGTGAATTAAAAGTTAACTTATCCACGGAGCTCTTCCTCTGTATAATTTTCCTAACAACAATGAGAAAGTAAATACCAGTCCCTGACTAGGGCAGCTTTGTGTCATGATGCCCGATATTAGAACCAAGGCTTAGTTAGCTTTTCCTACTTTCTGTATGAAGTCAGACACTCAACTAAAAATTAGTTGACTAGCTTGATTCTGTGAAGTGAAAATATATGTTGTAATTTTATATATATGGTAAGTGGAATAGAAATTGGATAACTTTTTTCTTATTTTATTAATCTTTAAGAATTTGGAACAAGGTATTTTTTCTTGTATGACAAGAACTTTATTATTTTTTAATCCATATTCTTTTATTTTTTTCCATTCAAAAAAATTTATATTTCCTCCCCTTCTCCCAGTCCCCTCCCACTCCCTCCTCACCCCTCCTCCCTCCCCCTGCTTCCTTAAAAGAGGGCATGGTGCCCTGCCCTGTGGGAAGTCCAAGGCCCTACCCCTTCCATCCCGGCCTAGGAAGGTGTGCATCCAAATAGACTAGGTTCCCAAAAAGATAATACATGCGGAAGAGATAGGTCCTAGTGTCATTGTTGATGGCTTCTCAGTCAGCCCCCATTGGCAGCCACATTCAGAGAGTCTGGTTTGATCATATGCTCGTTCAGTCCCAGTCCAGCTGGATTTGGTGAGCTCCCATTAGTTCAGGCACACTGTCTCAGTGGGTGGACGAGCCCTTCACGGTCCTAACTTCCTTGCTCATCTTCTCCCACCTTCTGCTCTTCGACTGGACCTTGGGAGCTCAGTCCATTGCTCTGATGTGAATGTGGCTCTCTGTCTTTATCTCCATCCATCGGACAAAATTTCTATGGTGGTGATCAAGATATTCATCAATGTGACTATGGCATAAAGCTAGTTCTGGCACCCTCTCCTCTACTGCCCAAGGACCTAGCTGGGGACATCCCCGTGGATCCCCTCTAGAGCCAAGTATTTTGCCAGTCCTAAAATGACTCCCTTAATACAGATATCTTATTCCCTTCTCCAATATCCACCTTTCCTCCATCTCCACCCTCCCATTCACCCAAGCTCTCCCCAGTCCTTCCCTTCTCCCTACTCCTTCCCCCTCTCCCCTTCCCCGACCCCTTCTACCTCCACCTCTATCCCCATCCCTGTGCTTCCAACTTTTGCCCGGTGATCTTGTTCGCTTCCAATTTCCAGGAGGCTCTATATATGCTTTCTTTGGGTTCACCTTGCTATTTGGTTTCTCTGGCCTTGTGAGCTATAAGCTTAGTGTCCTTTGTTTAATGGCTAGGGTCCACTAATGAGTGAGTACATACCATAATTGTCTTTTTGGGTTTGGGTTACCTCATTCAGGATAGCGTTTTCTACTTCCATCCATTTGCATGCAAAATTCAAGATGTCATTGTTTTTTACCGCTGAGTAGTATTCTAATGAGTATATAATCCACACTTTCTTGATCCATTCTTCCATTGAGGGGCACCTAGGTTGTTTCCAGGTTCTGGCTATTACAAATAATGCTGTTATGAACATAGTTGAACAAATGCTTTTGTAGTATGATTGGACTTCTCTTGGGTATATTCCCAAGAGTGGTATTGCTGGATCCTGAGGTAGGTTGATTACCAATTTCCTGAGAAACTGCCACACTGATTTCCAAAGAGATTGCACGAGTTTGCATTCCTACCAGCAATGGATGAGTGTTCCCCTTTCTCTACATCCCCTCCAGCATAGGCTATCATTGGTGTTTTTGATTTTAGCCATTCTGACAGGTCTAAGATGGTATATCAACGTTGTTTTGATTTGCATTTCCCTAATGGCTAAGGAAGTTGAACATGACCTTAAGTATTTTTTGGCCATTTGAATTTCTTCTGTTGAGAATTCTCTGTTCAGATCATTACCCCATTTTTTAATTGGGTTATTTAGAATTTTAATGTCTAGTTTCTTGAGTTCTTTGTATATTTTGGAGATCAGACCTTTGTCTGATGTGGGGTTAGTGAAGATCTTCTCCCATTCAGCAGGGTGCCTTTTTGTCTTGATGACTGTCTTTTACTTTACAGAAGATTCTCAGTTTCGGGAGGTCCCATTTGTTCATTGTTGCTCTTATTGTCTGTGACATTAGGGTTTTACACAAGAAGTGGTCTCAGGTGCCCATGTATTGCAGGCTACTTCCCACTTTCTCTTCTATCAGGTTCAGTGTGGTAGGATTTATATTGAGGTCTTTAATCCATTTGGACTTGAGATTTGTGCATGGTGATAGATAAGGTTCTAATTTCATTCTCCTACAGGTTGTCACCCAGTTATGCCAGCACCATTTGTTAAAAATGCTTTCATTCTTCCATTGTATAATTTTAGCCTCTTTGTCAAATATGAGGTGTTCATAGGTTTGTGGATTAATATCCAGGTCTTTGATTCAATTCCATTAGTCAACATCTCTGTTTTTATGCCAATACCAAGCTGTTTTCATTACTGTAGCTCTGTAATAGAGTTTGAAGTCAGGGATGGTAATGCCTCTGGCAGTTCCTTTATTGAACAAGGTATTTTGAACATATTCACCCTTCTTCCAAATGTATGTTTATGTGTGTGTGTTTGTGCATGTGTGTCCATGAACACACTCTGCCATCTTTAGTCCAACATGCCTTCATATCATTATTACCAGCAAAGATGTCCACTAACTTTCAGAAATCCTGAGCTTTAATGGGAGGGAAAAGTATGAAAATACTGCACATGCTAAATGTGTGACTGGACTAAAAGCACCACTAACAAATTTTGGACTTATTCTATAGCCAACTTGAATTAAAACAGAAAACTTTGGTATTTCCTAATATCATCCTATCTAGAATGCAGTCACAATCACAGCACTAAGAAAGGGGACAATGTGTCTTGAAAAGGTAATACAATGTCTGCCCTCCAAAAAACTTATTTACTTGAACAGAAAGCTCTTAAAGAGTTGAAATAGTCAAGTAAGAAACTTCTACTGACAAGGATCAGTGCAGAGGATGTCTGACAGCTGCCACTCCAACCAGCCAAATCATATCCTACAGTTCATCAGTTCAGACTTCTCTGCATTTCTGTGATATATTACACATCACCACTATGAAATTGATAGTAAAACTTCATTAACTCTCATTTAATTGACCTTATCTGATAATTAATAAAAATGTTGCTCCTTTCATCTATAATTTAATTATAGAGTAAGATAATAAAGTTCACTATGATCATCATCCCATACCAGCAGAGCTCAGCTTATTTAAAATAAGGTCTATTTGAAATTCAGCTACTATTATTTACAGTAACTGAAATAAAATTCATTTTCTTGATTGATATTCATAATAATATTCTCCAATTAGCAGTCTATATAGATATATAGGTATTCACTCACATACACACCCGTGTCATATGTGTGTGTGTGTGTTATACCTGTGCTTCACATCTATAACTTTAATTTATGTACTAGATATTAACTCCTGAAAGCAACAGTACTGAGAAGTGAGTCTAATACCAGAGTATGGGTCATGCCAGCAGAGTTCTCATTAATCAGTCATGCAGAAATCTCGGTAATGGCTCAATAACCATGAGAGTGGTAAGCACAGAGCCTGGCCCTTGTCCTTTTCTCATACGTACTTACCATGTTCTGACACAGAGCTAAAGTTTACGCTCAAGATGCTAGCGCAATATTTTCTCTTGCCTTTAGAATTGTGGAACCTCTTTTCTTTGAAGTGTCAAAGCTGTGATGTTCGGTGACAGCAGTTGAAAATAGAATAATACCTCTAATTAAAAATAATAACAATCTTATCCTGCCATTATTTATTTTATTGTTTATATTGACAATAAGAACAATATCCGTAGCTCTCTTTCACTTATTGATTATTATCACCCAGGTTTTTTGTAATTAAAATGTGCAAAACTCTTAAAAAGAGTTCTGTTTTCATCAGTGTCTGATTTACTATTCTGCTGTGAAGGGATTTCATGAGCAGGACAGCTTATAGAGGAAGTATGAAATAGGGACATGTTTACAATTACATAAGGTTAGTCCATGATCATCATGGTGGGAAGCATTGCAGTAGACAAGAAAGCAGGCAGACAGGCAAGGCACTGAAGCAGTAAATGAGAGATTATATTATATCCAAAGGCAGGGGAAAGAAAAGAGAGAGTCTGGGCTTCACATGAGTTTCTGAAACCTCAAAAATCTACTCCCATTGATACACCTCTTCCAACAAAGCCACACATCCAAATCCTTCTTAAACATTCCATTGACTGGAGACTAGATATTCAAATATATGAGCCTATGAGGCATATCCTCATTCAAGTTCCACAATCTCTATTGGGTCCATGAGGAAATCAGAGTTCAGAGAGAGTAATCCATACAAAGTCAGACTTATAGAGGTATAGGAGGATGAACACAACACCATATGTCTGACTTGTAATCTTGATAGACCTGAATCCTCCACAAAAATCTAGCATTACTATTTTTATACTAATAACAATATTTTTAAGACTTCATTGGTTTTTGGACCAGATCAATGTGTTACATTGATAAATGCAGCATGGTGAACAACATTTGTCAGAATAGACATGATAAAATGTATACTTGTTGATTGGTATATGACAAAACAAATCTTGTCATAGATTTTCTAAAACCTGAAACACATTCTTATATTCTTCAGTTTTGACATGTAGTAATACAAAGGTATATTCCCTACTTCTGCTTATCAGCAGCAACACTTATAATCAGATGTCAGTAGTGTTAATTAAGAATTTATATGAAAATTGATGTTGACAGGTATTATCAGTTCGCTTATATCTTGGGGTCTCATTATCTATATCTCAATAACTACAACACCAATGTCTTTTGGACTTTTTCATTAACTATAACCTCTAGGTAAAGAATGAGCTAGGTAAAAGGAATGTTCTCGTTTTCCCTGTCCTTTTCACACTCAAATTTATGGAAGATCATCTGTGTCTTTAAGAAAAACCTGCCTTCCTTTGGTTTATTCTCATCAAAGTAAACGTTTTAAACTTAGAGTTTTAGAAACATTTTACTTTTGATTGTTTGCATCTCATCCTTGTATTATTCAACTAAATTAAATGACACAGCATAAATATAGCCTTTATGGGACTTAGAATCTATTAACTGCTTTTACTCTTAATATTATTTTATTAAAATTCTTTGTTCTATTTGACTACTTTACCATATGACTAACACACATGATAATATCTTCATGTAAAATATACTATTTCTGTCTATTATCCACATTCTACTATATTTCCCCCATTTGCTGTGTGTTCTAGAAGAGTTTCTCAAGATCAGCTATTCTTATTCCAATATTCATTGCCCCAAACTTTAGAATTAGAGCTACTGAACGCCTTGTTGGTTGTTAAGTTAGGATATCTACTACTGTGATAAAAGCGTGATCTAAGAAGCTTGAGGAGGAAAAGTCTTCTTTTGCTTAGATGTCTTAGGTTATAGTACATTGATGGAAGTCACAGAAGGAACCTGAAGGCAGAACCTAAAGCAGAAATCATGGGGGAATGCTGCTTACTAGCTTAACCCCCTGACTTGTTAATTTTTTTCCTTAAATACCTTAGGTATCATTTTATGAGGCCACAGTTAAACTGATACTCAAATCAATAAAAATTGAAAAGAGAGACCAGCTACTCATGGACATTTACTATTTTCTTAATTACTTTGGGCATATATACCATGCCTACCCAGAGGCCACACATGTCCAAAATACCAGAGAGAATGATCTTCCCGCAGACCATTCAAACTCTCTAGCTTCCAACAACCCCAACCCTAAGTTGTCCCTCCCCTCCTACTCACAGTCCTCCAGTCCACAACTCAAGCAAATACCTGCTGCCCATCCACAGGTGACACCTACCAGAAAACAAGGTAGGCCAGCTGCTGGTAGACCTTAATGACTCTTTCATTTTCAAAAGGTAGCAAGTTACTCACCAAACACAGGCCATGCCTGCCAAAATACCAGCCCCCAATTTGAGCAGATAATTCCTGATAAACCAGAGACGACACTGGCCACCAGACCTCCAAACCTAACTTGGAAGAAAGCCTGTGATCAACCAGAGACTACACAAGTTAGAAAACTAGAGAAGAAACAGAAACCAAGGAACAAAACATCCATATAACAAAGAAATTGACACATAATTGTATAATCATCACAAATGCAGATGCCTACAGGCCAGTGTTAGAACACAACCAACAACAAGCAGGGAAATATGGGTCACCAGAGCCCAGCAACTACAGCAAACCCTAAATATTCCAAGATAGCTTAAATACAAGGATAAGACCCTAAACAAACTTTATGAAGATGATAAAGGTCTTTAAAGAAGTGAATAAATCCCTTTAAAAAAAATCAAGAAAAAAAGTTGAAGGACATGAATAAGTCCCTTAAAGAAATCCAAGAAAAAAAAAAAAGCAAACTAGTTGAAGCAAGTGAGTGAAACTGTTCAAAACCTGAAAATGGAAATATAAGCTGTTGACCAAGGTTTCTGTCCCTTCTGGTCCCACAGTCGTTCAGCCCCAAAGAAACACACAGAGGCCTACATTAGTCATAAACTGATTGGCCTATTAGCTCAGGCTTCTTACTAATTCTTTTTTACATCTTACATTAACCTAGGAAGGAGTGCATTCAAAAAGACTCGGTTCTCAAAAAGTTAATACATGCAGAAGAGATAGGTCCTGGTGTCATTGTTTGTGGGTTCTCCATCTGCCAACTTTCGCCGCCACATTCAGAGAGTCTGGTTTGATCATATGCTCATTCAGTCCCAGTCCAGCTGGATTGGTGTGCTCCCATTAGTTCAGGCACACTGT
>PVIU01031179.1:0-15165 GCA_004026605.1 Ondatra zibethicus
CTGGGAAGTATGAGGCCTCTTATCAAAGTGATAAGAAACAGCCTGATCTGTAGATGCTGGTCACATTCTGAAGCTACTTCCAAGCACAGCACTGCCAACACTTAACCTAACAGTCATAGCTGAAGGCAAAATGTGTCCAAGGAGCATCAATATGAAGTGTGTTTCCAAAGGCATATTTCTCCTAGTTTACGGTAAGAATATCAAAGATACCTGCTGATATGAGCAGAAACAGCAAAGGAAAATGGTCATAACTTGACAAGTACAACAATGTTAAAGGCAGTAGGAGGCAACATAGTTCCCCAAAGTATGATGAACAGTTTCATGCAGAAGAATGATTCTGCCATTACCCAGGAGTGTGTTCTTCATATCTTCATGCTTCAAGTATCTCAGTAGGAGCCTGATAGATGACATCATTGGTTCTCAAGTCTGCTTGTAAATTAAATTTTCCTTGAGAGCTTAAAAGATTCCTTCCTCCGAGATATAAAGCCAGGCCAGAGACTCAAAAAGCATAGCTGGGTAATCGTCAGTATTTAGCAAATTTCCCAGGTAATTCTATGTGTTCTGACATTAGGAGCATTGAACTGGGCATTCAGGTAGGAATGTACTTCTTTAAGAATCAATCTTTACTGGTTTTCTCTACCCTCATGTTCTCTTTGCACCAGTATCCAGTTTACAAAATGAATAGTAAAATGTAACAAGGTGTAAGCTATTATTTCAGATGTGAAGTTACATATTTTTTTCATTTACATCTGACTATATTCACTGGTAAACCTGAAAAAGAAAAACTATTTCATGTGTAGCAGGTGACACATTGAAGACAACGTACAGCCATGATACTAGCATAATATCCTTCTTCCTCTCTCTTTGAACCCTAACTCTTTCAGGTCAAGTTTTTCCCTTGAAATAATGTTTAGTAAACCCACAGAGAAAGTATTCAGTGTGACTCTGTATACGTGCAGAGTCACTTATTAAAACTTCATTAGAATTTGTTATCCATGGGGCTGGAGATATGGCCTGGCCATTAGGACACAGCCAAGCTCTTGCAGAAGATTTGAGTTTGGGTCCCAGAGCTTATGATGCATGGTTTTCAACAGCCCATTGCTCCATTTCCAGGAGATCTAATGCCCTTCCATAACACCTGCACTCATGTAAACACATCTACTCCTCCTCACACACTAAACTAGAACTAATAAAAATAATTTATAAATTTAAAAATAATATGAGATTTTTGTTTTAAGGGAAAAATATATAACTGCCAATTAGCTTTTAATTTGAGCCTTAAAGTTTTCCCTTTGCTAGGGCTGAAGATATTGCTGATGTCAATAAATGTTCAACTCTTCTCGTAATTTGCCATGAAGGTGAAAATGAACCCTTTGATGACATTATCAGCTAGCACCTGAGTTCATCCCTAGTATAAGTGCATTGCTGGCCTTGGCTGAATTTCTTGGCCTTATAAAATGTGTTTGATTGAGTTCATTTTCTTTTTGTCTGTTTGTTTCTCTTCTCTGTCTTTTCTGTTAATTACTTTTATGCTTTCATTCTGTCTCATTTGTTCACCTTTTAGCTATGACTCTGTTACTTTGATGACTACTTTAGGGTTTACTGTTTGCATACATAACACAAATTTGTCTTCAGTGCAATATGAAAGCTCTTCATGTATAATGTCTCCTTTTTCAGATTCAGTGTAAAGAACAAATTCAGTTCCTGTTATTCACCTTCACTAGGAAGCACAATCTTGTCCAGTTGCTATAAACCTAGCCTATCTTTGCATTTTTTCTAAATAAATGAAACATAATTAGAGAATCCAAAACCTAGCACATTGGAATTGTACAAAACAAACAAGAAGAAAGAAAAGAGTCCAAGAAAAGGCATAAAATCAGACCCAATTTTTCACATACTCAGGAATCCCATAAACAACACTAAACTGGAAGCTGTAATATATGAACACAAAGGTTCTGGTACAGATCCCAACAGCTCTTCTGCATGCTGCTCCAGTCTCTGTCTGATAATCCTGTTGTGTGTGATAATCATGTTTCCTTAGAGGGCCTTGTTTTCTTGGTGTCCTTCATCCCCTCTGCCTCTTACACTCTTTCTGCCTCACTTTTCCCATGGTTCCCTGAACCCTAAGGGGAGGGAGGGTTTTAGTAGAGACATTCCCTTTACGGCTGAGGATCCCAGGGTTTCTCATTCTTTGCACAATGTCTGTCTGTAGGTCTCTGGATTTGTTCTCATCTGCTTCAGGGGAATGATTCTTCAATGATGGCTGAACAACACACGGTCTCTGAGTATTGCCTATGTCTTTATGAGTCATATCATTGCTACATTACTTCTATTTGTTCATTTAGAACAGTAGTATATGGTTTTACCCTCAGCCCCTGAACTATCTAGTCTCTGCTTCTTGGTCACACAAGCAGTGTTGGGTATGGGTTCCATCTTGTGGAGTGGGGCCTCATGTCACATCAGATTTTGGTTGGTTACTCCTACAAGCTTTGGGTTGACATTGCTGCAACATATCTTGTAATCAGGACACTGTTGTATATCTAACATTTTATGGATAGATTGGTATTTATTTTCTCTTTCCTGTACCAAAGATGCTAGAATATAGAAAAAAATCTTAAAATTAATTTTTACACATATTTCTAGTCATAATGTATGAAATTTTTCATAGTATATGCCATATCCTTTCTATAGTCTCAGAGACTACTAGATAGTAACAGCAATAAAGTATTTCTAAATAAATGCCAGGTGAAAGATATAGTGAAATCTGTATCAGCTGCTCCATATGAACGTTTTGTCAAACTGGATACAGACAAAAACTGTCACGTCAGTAGCTTGCAAGGAAATGTTTAATTAACTTAGGAAGTGTGTCTTGAAACTGTGTCAGTGGCCACAGGAGTCAGAAATTAGTGGAAGGAAGATACTTATTGGAGATGAAAAATATTTAAGTTTATCTGCTGGTAAAGAGTGAGACAGGAAGAAACAACATGAAGGCAAAAGCACAGGAAATAGCCGGATAAGTGTAAGGCAAGCAAAATGGATTCTGGTGGCCATTACAACTACCTTCTCTGAAGGTGACAAATTGTTTTAAAGGGACACTATTTTTATAACATTTCTTGGTTATTCTTGTTGCAAAATAAAACATGAGCACCCTCAAGTAAAATGACTATGTACTCAGAGGAAAAGTAGTCCAATTATAAAAGTCTGTGGTTATGAAAAACTGCATATTATTAAGGAGAAGAGAAGGCACTGTAGATTTCTAATAGGTTAATAAGAATGCTAAAGCTTGTACAGAGAAGTAGGTGTTTGTCAAATATGTTTAGAGAGGAGGAAGGGCTCCCTCTGTATCACACACATGAATTATATTAGGATATTATATAGACCAGTTTTCTGGGCATTTCAGCAAGTCTGTAAATCCTGTTCTGATCCCAACCTGGTTTTACAGAGCCTTATGGACAAACTGTCAAGTCAAGTTCTGAATAACTCCAGAAGGAAAAAAGATGTAAGGATTCCATTAGTAAATAAGATAGGAAAGGAGAATCTCAGACTTCATTTATACATAAGGAAGATTTCAGAAAGACAGCCTTCTTAATTATAATACATTTATGAGTCAGATCCACTTAATTACTCTTATCAAAAGGGATAAACAATAGTTCATTAGAAAACCAAGGAATGACTCATCACATGTACAGGGTATACAACTCTTGGGCATTTACCTTAAAATCTCTACAATCTACTACACAGATATGTGTTCATTAATGTTGATCACTGCTCAATTCACAATATCCATGAAATAGAAACAGCCTAAATGTTCATGAACAGATGAACAGGTAATAAAAACAGGCATATTACTACCAGAGAATCTTGTTAGGAAATATTCTGAAATCTGAAGATGAAGTGGATGGAGCTGGAAATGATCATTCTTAGTGAAGAAGCCCAGCCCCAGAAAGATAAACATTTGATGTTAGCTTTCAATTGTAGATGCTAGTTTTGAATCTTTTGATATGTGTATATCATTTGGACTATGAGGAGAGATCAGGAAATTAGTAAAGGGCATGGCGGGGGAGGAAAGAAAGAATACAGTGATCTTAATTGGGGCAAGGGGAACAGTGGTAGACGGAGGGTTGGAAGGGATGAGTATGGGAGGGTGAGGTAGAGAAGGGATGACAAACACTAAAACCTCCTGAAAAAGTCATATGAAAAGCTACTATTGGAAGTTTCCCAAAATAGAAACATATATACGAATAAAATGTATAACTGGATTTACCCTATATAGTAGGTGACAATTCCTCTATTAAACAACACAGATTAACAAATATAAAGGTCAGTGACAGGTATAGTTTGATTCTATGTAGGTATTGTCATGTGATTTCCCAATATACCCTCAAATATTAAAGGTTAGTGTCATTGCTTTTCTGCTCCAAAACTTTTTGGTTATACTGTATTACTGAAAAGAACATGTTTGAGTCATATAACACTGAGAAATCAGGTTGGTAATGACATGTAAGCTTCAGTTTTACTGGCTAGCTTTCATAATGTGAAAAGGTACTATGCATACTACCAGAGAAGAGAAGTAATTGTATCCAATTGCAAACTCATTGGAACAGTAGTGGTATGAATGCCATGGGACTAACCAACCACTTTCTGATTTAAGGTCCATTCTCAAAGACAAAGTCCCTACCTGGCATCATTACTGGGGCTAAGAACCTGTGGCTAGACAGGTCATAGGCCTTTGGTGAGAACTACTACAATTATTACTATGCTAAATAAACACAATATTAAAGCAAGTCCTATGGACTTACTATTATAGTTGTAAATTAGTGCATCTCAAATTTATCAGAGATACTTTTTTTTGCAGTAGATGGGGATTAACATAGATACCCACAACTGGTCAGGGTGCAGAGAAGACTGAAATCTTCAGCTCTAAATAGAACATGTATATCACACTCCCTTCTTCTCCATGGCCTAGAGAACAGCACCAAAGAGAAGGCAGAATGATTGTAAAAATCATAGGAGAAATATAAATATAACAAAAGAGTATTTTGTGGACACAGTAGTCTAGTTCTGCACGTGAACTCAGTAGTTGTGGAAGCATGCACAGCATTGGTGTCAACTCTAGCCAGACAGAAATCTAACATAGGATGGGAAAGTGGACACAGACTCACACCCCTAACTGAGGAGATACAGCTAACTCAGAACTTCTTGGGGAAAGATGGTTTTCTTTTTAGGGTGTGGCTATTGGTAGGTAGGACAATTTTAGTAGATAGTCACACATTAAAGAGTATGTAGCCAGAATGAATTTGACTGGATGGTTTTTATTTTTAAATGTGGGCACAACACTGAGTGGAAATGGAAAAGGGATGATTTGGGAGGAGTTGTGAGAACAAATAGAGTAAAATATAATGTATAAATTTCTCAAAGAATTAATAAAAATATATAATAAAATGTATCTAAAGTTCACATGCTTATTCAATCACTGTAGAGTTCAAACATTCTTCTTTAATTATGTCATGAAATGAAAAACAAAATACAGTTTAATTAAAGATCTATAGCACAAATCAGATTCCAGGATGGTAAGTAGTTGGAGGATCTCAGGAGTAACTTCCAAAATTAATGACTGAACTTCAGTGGTTTCTGTAATAGCTGTGATTGAATATATGCTAGAATGTTTACTCAGAAAGACCTGAGAGAGCATGTTTTACTGCTGACATTTCTGTGAGGTTACCTTCCTAATCTTCCTGCAATCTGCCCAAATGGTCTCCTCTCCTGAGTGTGAAGGTGCTGTATAAAAGATGATCCTGACAATGGTAATTAGATCTTTTTATTGATAAGAAGCTTTTAATCTGTTAGTTTCCTTAGACCTGACTTTTTTCCCTCTCAGTACAAAATAAAAGCATTTTCTATAGCCCTAAAGTTGATTTTTAAAAAACTGTTCTGTGGTTGTTTCAAAGTCAACTGAAGGATGCAGGTCACTTTTCTTTAGCATCATTTTTCTTTTCCTTATTTGAAGTGCATGTTGACTTACTAAGATTCACTGTGAGGAAACACAATAGAATTTGCCAACAATGAACTGGATCTTAGGACCCCATTCAAAAGAAGACATTATGATCAAGAGAATGACTGATAATTTAATGAAAAGAATGTGTTAATTGGGAAGATTATATTATTGGAATCGATATTTTCCTAAGAATATTATCTTTATTCAGATCCCTACTGCTGTTATGATAGAGCATTGAATTATATATAAATAACTTATAGGTTAGTCTATTTTGGAGAAATCCATTATTTTTTTAATTTATGGGTATTTTCCATCTACCAACATATATTGATTACTTCTTCCAAACATAATAATTTTAAAATCCTGACTACATTTTTATTAGGCAGTATCTGATGGGCATGAAGGCCGAATTTAAGTTTGCCATCTAGTGCTTAGTGTATACTTACCATTATGAAATTGTAAATGCAGACATTTTCAGTAATGTGGCAATGCCTATATGCTTCCCCATGAAATTCCCTTTATGTAACTGCAGCAGCAATCATGGCTTTTTCTAACTTGTGTTTACATTTATTAGCTTTGTACAGTTTTATCATATGCAAGAGACTCTTTGAACATGAGGCATTTTTATTTAACGACATAAATGTAGTGACATAATGTAACTTGTGCTTTTTATGTATATTAGCTTTTAAGATTTAATCATCTGTAGAAATAGTCTCACCTCTGTGTTACTTGATTTCATCTACTTTATTCACCTAATTCTCATATTAGTTCAGAAGAGAAATATTTGACACCTGTGGTGGTTTGGGTAAGATTGATCCTCCATAGGCCCCTGTACTTGAATGATTGGTCATCAGGGAGTGGTAGTCTTTGAGAAGGATTAGGAGGTGTGGCCTTGTTAGAGATAGTGTGTCACTGGGGGTGTGTTTTGAATTGTACAAAGTTCCACACAAAACTCAGTGGCTCTCTCTGCCTATGGATTAGGATGAGGTTCTCAAACACAGCTCCTGCTCTTGCGTGCATGCTACCATCTTCCCCGCCATGATGATAATGGACTAAACCTCTGAACTGTAAGCCAGCCCCAGTTAAATGTTTTCCTTTATAAGAGTTGCCTTGGTCATGGTGTCTCTGCACAGCAATAGGACAGTGACTAAAATGACTCCCCTGTTAGAACTTAAAGGATGATAGCCTAGAAGAAGTGTCCCAAGCAAGTCTCTGGATGATGATGGGCCAGCATGGTTGGGTGGTGTTCCTCTCTCCTCCCAAACATTGTTATTTAATACAGGAAAATTTAGGCTTCCACAGAGGAGGAACTCTTCTGGGATAAGTTCCTTGTGACACTGTAAAATCTCATGAGGAAAGATAAGGCAGCTCAGGATACATATGTGTTAGTTGCCTCTCAAAATGTCTACATCCTAAGCCCCAAATCCATGAAAAGAGCATGCAAAATGACAACGGAGAACAAAAATGCAAATAGAATTAAAGCCATACTATCAGCCATCCTTTGAGTGATCCTAAGATGTTTCTAGGGTGCTTGGACTGGGTAAGAGAGAAGTCAATGCGTGTGTGTGTGTGTGTGTGTGTGTGTGAGAGAGAGAGAGAGAGAGAGAGAGAGAGAGAGAGAGAGAGAGAGAGAGCATGCACATGTGCGTTTGCATGAAATAATAGATTTCCAGTGTGGAAATGGCAAATATTGCTGTGAAAATATACATTTCACATCTGCCATACATGGAAACTTTAAAAACTTAATTACACATTTCTTCCGGATATAGTTAGTACATTAGCATAGTTAAAACTTGAAAGAATATTGCATATAAACAGGGAAAATTTAAGTTTATATACCTGAACTTTTGTTTCTATTGAGTGTGATCTATATTAGAATTTCCTATGATTACTTTCTATGTATATAATGTGTTAATGTAACTAAGGAGCACCTAGGCATTCTGTCCCCTTTCACAAAATTGATACCATTCTGCACATCCTGTTATATAACTTCATAATATTCTTGAACACTATATTTTAGAAATTGTTATTTGAAAGGCTTCCTTATGCTCTTAACACTTTTTCAATCAACTACACAGAAATTTATTGAACTGATACATAATGATTTAGTTTACAATTTTGCTATTAATATACTATAGATACATATTTATCATTTCTTTATTTTACCAATTTTATTCTCTAATAACATAAATGAAATATTTTCCTCCAAGATTTGTCAACATAATGAGTTTTCAAATTTTTTAAGTTTTTCATATTTAAGTGTGTAGATGTTATATCTGAATATAATTCTACTTTGTTAGAACTCACAAATGAACAAAGTTTAATTTTTAACATTTCTTTGTTCCTCTTTTCCCAAAAAATCCCATCTTTGACTTCAACTTACTTTTTTCTAATTGACAAGTAGAAATTAAAATTTACTATGCATATGAAAGTTTCCTTGTAACGTGTTTATAAAAACTTCATAATCTGCTATATATAGTTTTTCTTTGTAGAACTTAATGGTAATCCAGTCAAAATTTCAATATATTTTAGCAAATACAAAACAGAGAGTATTAATTTTGTATGCAAATCTTTAGTACATTGACTTATTCCTAACTTAAAGGTTAGGTACACTCCTTTCATGAATTTAAACATGATTATTGCCTTTCCCTCCATTGTTTTAAAAGGTAGTCACATAGGGTGTCTTTTCAGCTCACATCTTATTAGACCATGCAGCCAGTGTATGTCTTCTGCTGGGGTCATGGGGTCTTCTGACTGCAAAGGGAATGACCAGTTATCCTAGAGGTTGTCACTTGTGGCGGCACTTTGATGCAAGGAAAGCTAGTCTTTGATTTGGTTGAGGGAAATGCAAGGTCATGTGGGATAATGTCAACAGCAAGGAGTGACTTGGGAACATTTTTCAGACAGAGGAAATAGTTCCTTTTGACAGCTCACAGCCTTCTCTCATGCCATGTCCAGACAACACCAGCAATGGCCCATTGCTAAAACATCAGAAATGAAGAGCAAGTATAGCTGTCATTTCTAAAATCTCAATTCCCTTCTTTGCTATTGCAGCTTTCTATCTTGATATTATATTATAATATAATACCTTTATTATATTTACATGCATATATATGTATATGGAAGTCATACAAGGGAGAGTAGAATTCCAGTTGCAGAGACGCTGATATCAACATTCTGAAGTTAGAAGATAAAGAATAAGATGCAATTATATTATAAAATCAACAGCTATAAGGACTTTTAGACCTGGAGTATTAAAAATATATCACATATTTTAGAGTAAAACATTTACTGTCATAACTGTAGCTATTTAAAAAAAAACACTACATATTAACTACTTATTTAAAAACCAGTGGTTTAAAAAGGAAAGGAAAGACCAGAATAGGTGCCCTGTTAGGGCTACAATTGCTGTGATGAAACATCATGACCAAAATCAGCTAGGGAAGGAAAGGGCTTTTTTGGTGTACATATTCTGAATCAGTCTACTGCAGGAAGCTAAGGCAGGGACTCAAACCAGACAGGAATCTGAAGGCAGGAGCTGATGCAGAAGCCATGGGAGGGTGCTACTTACTGGCTTGCTTCCCCTGGCTTACTTAGCCTGCTTTCTTATAGAACCCAGGACCACCAGACCAAGGATGGCCCCACCCATAATGGTTGGAACCTCTCTCATCAATTGCTAATTAAGAAAATGTTCTACAGGCTTGCCTTGCCTACATCCCGATCTTAAGGAAGCACTTTCTCAGTTGAGGTTCTCTTGTCTCAGACGACTCTAGCTTGTATCAAAATGGAGTAAAACTAGACAGCAAACAAGTTAAAAGGCTTAAGATTTATATCAACCTAAATTAATATATTGACTTCTCTTTTAATTTTAATTTAAAGTTTGAGTTCATATAAGTTACATAAATATGAGCTGGGAATTTAAATCCTTGAAAGACTGTTGTATAAAATATGGAATACATTTTTTAAGTTTTAAAAACTTTGGGGTGAATATAATATAATTATAACATTTCTCCCTTCACTTTCCTCCCTTCCAACTCCCATATATCCCTTCTCACTCTTTTTCTAATTCATGCCTTTTTTCCCATTAATTGTTGTCACATGCATACACACACATTGTATTTAGGAATAAATATGCATTTTAAAGAATATATGTACATATATGTATATTTAATATATATTTACACATATACGCATATCTATATGCACATGTATATCATATATATCATATGTATATCCCTAAATATATACATATGCTCAGTCTGTATAATGTTACTTGTATGTATGTTTTCAGGACTCACTCTTTGGTATTGGATAAATAATCAGTGTATTTTCTGGAATGC
The DNA here is from genome assembly GCA_004026605.1 of Ondatra zibethicus. Taxonomy (NCBI): domain Eukaryota; kingdom Metazoa; phylum Chordata; class Mammalia; order Rodentia; family Cricetidae; genus Ondatra; species Ondatra zibethicus. The sequence goes on from PVIU01031179.1 coordinate 10,336, forward strand.
CGACTGAGTATGTAGAAGGGAAATTGCTTTGAATGATCTTTTTTAAGTTATAAAAATGCATTTTATTAAAAATTGATAGGAGAGGAATATTAACTATGTTCTTTTAAAATTTATTTTATTTAGTCTTTGAAAATTTTATACCATTTTAACATTTTTGAAAATTTTCTTCATACAAACCTACTGTAATCCTAAATTTTGAAGTTATAAGATTCAAAACTTGCCAGGCAGTGGTGGCGCATGCCTTTAATCCCAGCACTTGGGAGACAGAGGCAGGCAGAAATCTGTAAGTTTGAGGCCAGTATTGTCTACAAGAGCTAGTTCCAGGACAGGCTCCAAAGCTACAAAGAAACCCTGATTCGAAAACAAAACAAAACAAAAATGATTCGAACTTTGCTTCAAAATTTTCTTCAAGATAAGCCATGATACCACAGCTGATGCCTCCCATAGAGGTAGGTGTTATCATTCATCTTTATGGTGAAAAATGTTGGTAGACTGATGTAGATGTGTGCCTTCTTGGATGAATAAGACTGTTTGAGAAAATCAGCTCCTCGTGGCTTTTTATCAGCTACCCTTCCCTTTGTCTGGGATTTTCAGGGCCTAATACGCATGGTTTATGTTTGGGCAATGTGTTTACACTGATGTGAAGTAATAAGAAAGATTAAGTCATAAACATCCCCACTTAACTGGAGAACAAATCAAGTCTAATTTTATTGCCTAGATAAATGTCAAAAGATTTGAAATTCAAACTGAAAGTTCTAAGAACTTAGCCGGAAAGTTAGAATATGTGTGCTGGCTACCACAGCCATTTTTAAAAGTAGTTTATTTTAATTTTCATTGAAGAAGCAGGAAAGAAATAGAACAAAGATTTATGCCATTTAATGTCACAGTTGATTACCAAAGGAGATTGCAAGAATGCAATTTTTATGACTTTATGTAAAAGTAAGCTATATTTCAGGATGTGGTGGAGATTGGCTAGACAGAGAGATTTAATTTCTAAAAAAGTATGCTATCTTACAGAAAACTTTTATATAAATTGAGAAAGCCAGATTCTTAAATTCTTCCATTTAAATAATTCATCTGAGCTTGTCCTGGTTACGTACATGTCATGAATATATATCCTCTATGTAAGCACTTCTTGTAATATATTTCAAATTCAAACTTCTAATTATTAATACTCCAAATTATAAAAAATTCACAAAATATTAAAATCTCAGGTAACTGAGGTTTGTTGTTCAAATTCTAGCATGTCCAATGTGATAGGTACTAAATTGTTTGCAATTTAGTAAACAATTATAGATTATGTTTATACAGTAATTTTGATATATATGGTGATCTTACATGATGTATATGGTCAAAAGTAATTTTATGTTAAATACTAAGAGTCTGGACATGATAAACACAACCAGGAAATAAAACATTAAACAGAAAAAAATATGATCTTTTGTCATTTTCTATGCCCTTAAATCAAATGAAAATTTTCAAAAATGTATTTATCTGCTCATTTAAAAGAAATTGTAATCAATGACTAGATACTTAATAAAAATTTTAAATATTTAATAGGTACTAGATGGAGAACTCTCAATGTTTCAAGTGAAGTATATGTACAAGAACTCCTTGCCCTCAGACTTTACAGGGTATGAGGAAAGAGCTATTCTATTATTTGACATTTATAAGCATTTCATGAAATTTTATTTTTCTATATATTTGAGAATGTTAATGTATGTCTGTGTTTTAAATATTCTTTGATATGTAGATCAATTAACAAACTGTTCTTTGTCAGTCCAACCATATGATGATTATATATACACTTTTAAAGGTTTAAAGATATTTATAAATTGCATTAATTCAATAATATTTTGAGGTCACATCTCCTAGCAAACACATGGTGCCTTTTGACAAGATTTGCAGCAGTGCACTATTTGAATTTGTGTATGTCCAAAATTTCCCCCACAATAAAACATATCATTTCATTATTATGATATTCATGTTACTAAATCAGCATATATTTATGTAATCAGAAAATAAGAAACTGTATTATTTAACTGCACAGCTTCATATCCTAGAGATATACCTACAGAGATTTTTCCATGTGGAGATTCATCTGTCATATGTCAAGTAGCCTCAGATGTAAAGATACTCGGCCTGGTAAAGGTGCTTTTAAGATACTATCAATTTCCCAGAGTGGCTTTATCTGCCTTTCTCAGCACCTTTAGTCTATTGCTTGCTATGTAATATGAGAAAAGTGGTTGCTGTCTGGAGACAGCAAGTAAAATGATCTGGAAGAAGGCAGGGGAAGGAAACAGCAATACAATGCACACACCATCTTGTTGGACACTTGTTTTATCTTTTAGTGTATTGCAGCTTGAGGAAGGGCCACTGGCTTATGTGGAATTTTCAGTGCTCTGATGTCAAGTTCCAAAGACTGAAGATCTTCAACTTGTCACATGAGTACTCCTAAAATAATGAAATTCAATTAGACAGATAAATCACAGTGTTGGATAAGTGGTGAGCATCTTCAAGTATCTAATATGCATAGATTTATCCAATACATAACTTGATTTTATGTGAATGTATGCACGTGTTTATTCTTATATGTGATTGTGGTTTTAACAGTATGTATGCTTTATGCATCCACCTTCTAATGCATATTTGATATATACATTGGGACTGCTTCTATCTATAATTCATTAATAAAAAGTAACATTTAGAATAAAAAAGTATTTAAATGTATTGATTTAAATAAATTTAAGATCTGGGTAATTTTATTTTGTTTATTTTTTTCCATATTCTTTTATTTTTTCCAATCAAAAAAATTTACATTTCCTCCCTTTCTCCCAGTCCCCTCCCGCTACCCCCTCCTTCCTCCCCCTGCTTCCTTAAAAGAGGGCATGGTGCCCTGCCCTGTGGGAAGTCCAAGGCCCTCCCCCCTCCATCCAGTCCTAGGAAGGTGTGCATCCAAATAGATTGGTTCCCAAAAAGATAATACATGCAGAAGAGATAGGTCCTAGTGTCATTGTTGATGGCTTCTCAGTCTGCCCCCATTGGCAGCCACATTTAGAGAGTCCGGTTTGATCACATGCTCGTTCAGTCCCGGTCCAGCTGGATTTGGTGAGCTCCCATTAGATCAGGCACACTGTCTCAATGGGTGGTCCAGCCACTCACGGTCCTAACTTCCTTGCTCATCTTCTCCCACCTTCTGCTCTTCAACTGCACTTTGGGAGCTCAATCCATTGCTCTGATGTGAATGTGGGTCTCTGTCTCTATCTCCATCCATTGGATGAAATTTCTATGGTGGTGATCAAGATATTCATCAGTGTGACTATGGGACAATGCTAGTTCCGGCACCCTCTCCTCTGCTGCCCAAGGACCTAGCTGTGGACATCCCTGTGGACACCTGGGATCTCCTCTAGAGTCAAGTATCTTGCCAGTCCTAAAATGACTCCAATAATGTAGATATCTTATTCCCTTCTCCAATATCCACCTTTCCTCCATCTCTACCCTCCCACTCCCCCAAGCTCTCCCCAGTCCTTCCCTTCTTCCTTCTCCTTCCCCCTCTTCCCTTTCCCCACCCTCTACCCCCACCTCTATCCCCGCCCCCGAATTCCCAACTTTTGCCTGGCAATCTTGTTTGCTTCCAATTTCCAAGAGGATCTATATAAGTTTTTCTTTAGGTTCAACTTGCTATTAGGCTTCTCTGGGCTTGTGAGCTATAAGCTTGGTGTCCTTTATTTTACGGCTAGGGTCCAGTAACAAGTGATTACATACCATAATCGTCTCTTTGGGTTTGGGTTACCTCACTCAGGATAGCGTTTTCTTTTTCCATCCATTTGCATGCAAAATTCAAGATGTCATTGTTTTTTACCGCTGAGTAGTACTCTAATGTGTATTCCACACTTTCTTGATCCATTCTTCCATTGAGGGGCACCTCGGTTGTTTCCAGGTTCTGGCTATTAGAAATAATGCTGCTATGAACATAGTTGCACAAATGCTTTTGTAGTAGGATTGGGCATCTCTTGGGTATATTCCCAAGAGTGGTATTGCTGGATCCTGAGGTATGTTGATTACCAATTTCCCGAGAAACTGCCACATTGATTTCCAAAGAGGTTGCACAAATTTGCATTCCCACCAGCAATGGATGAGTGTTCCCCTTACTTCACATCCTCTCCAGCATAGGCGATCATTGGTGTTTTTGATTTTAGCCATTCTGACAGGTGTAAAATGGTATCTCAAATTTGTTTTGATTTGCATTTCCATGATTTCTAAGGAAGTTGAACATGACCTTAAGTATCTTTTGGCCATTCGAACTTTTTCTGTTGAGAATTCTCAGTTCAGATCATTACCCCATTTTTTTAATTGGGTAATTTAGAATTTTAATGTCTAGTTTCTTGAGTTCTTTGTATATTTTGGAGATCAGACCTTTGTCCAATGTGGGGTTAATGAAGATCTTCTCCCATTCAGTAGGATGCCTTTTTGTCTTAATGACAGTGTCCTTTGATTTACAGAAGCTTCTCAGTTTCAGGAGGTCCCATTTATTCATTGTTGCTCTTATTGTCTGTGCTACTGGGGTTTTACATAGAAAGTGGTCTCCTGTGCCCATGTATTGCAGGCTACTTCCCACTTTCTCTTCTATCGGATTAAGTGTGGTCGGATTTATATTGAGGTCTTTAATCCATTTGTATTTGAGTTTTGTGCATGGAGATAGATGAGAAAATATTTTCATTCTCTTACAGGTTGACATCCAGTTATGCCAGTACCATTTGTTAAAGATGCTTTCATTCTTCCATTGTATACTTTTAGCTTCTTTGTCAAATATGAGGTGTTCATAGGTTT
>PVIU01031180.1:0-15161 GCA_004026605.1 Ondatra zibethicus
ATGTGGCGGCGAAAGTTGGCAGATGGAGAACCCATCAACAATGACACCAGGACCTATCTCTTCTGCATGTATTATCTTTTTAAGAACCGAGTCTTTCTGAATGCACTCCTTCCTAGGCCGGGAGGGATGGGGGTGGGCCTTGGACTTCCAACAGGGCAGGGCACCATGCCCTCTTTCAAGGAAGAAGGGGGAGGGAGGAGGGGTGGGAGAGTAGTGGGAGGGGACCGGGAGAAGGGGAAGAAAGGTAAAAATTTTATTTCTTTAATTATGTTCTTGAATGGAAAAAATAAAACAAAACAATGTATGGAAAAAAATAAAATAAAATAAAGAAAAAAAAAGCAATAGCTCTTCCCTTCTCGACAAATGGCTCTACTTGTGTGTTACCCCGTGCTGGGTTGAGACCAGGGCACAGGGATGTATGGGTCTCAAAGCTTTTCTGTGAGGAGCCTATTGCCTAGTGAGAAAAAGCAGACAAAATCCTAAGTTTTCTGACTTAATTTTAGATACATATTTATCATCCAGTTTTCAAAAATCTTGCTATTACTTTAATTCTAATTCTTGCTGAAGATAGATCCTCTTTCATTCCTACGATGATAGTTTCATTGGAAGTCAGGAATTCTTCCATGCTATGAAGAGGAATTGCCAGTAGCTGAGAGCTCATTCACACACTATATGAATTGACCTGCTTCTGCTCCTCAGCTATGTGGCTTTAGGTAAGTTACATGCTCACCTGTGAACTGAAAACATAGAGTGACTCCTGAGGTCTTTTCCAGAGAGAGAGAGAGTAATATATACATAGGTATATGTATATTAGAATGATAACATAAAAGGAGGCTGGAGGGAATCTGTTTCATCTTCACTCAATATGACCAGACTCTGCTGGTAGCCAACTCACTTTGCTGCAAGTCCAAAAAGTTTGTCTGTCCAGGTGTCTGTGCTTAGTACCAGAAATCCTACCAACAAGTGCATATCAAGGATCAGGGTTTACCTTTGTAAATAAATATCATAGAATTTGAATGTGACAAAAAACAGCACAGGCAAGGCTAATGTTTTTAGAAATAACAACTAGATGAAGGAGAATGGTCAGTCTCTGGACCCTAAGAATGATTTGTTTTTAAGGTATACATATATATTTATTTATTCATTTAGTGTGTGTGTGTGTGTGTGTGTGTGTGTGTGTGTGTGTGTGTTCGTGTTTGGGTACATACACTTCATAGACATGCGTGAGAACAGAGGAGCAGGTTATCTCCTGCAAATGATACCAGCAAGTACAAATTCCATAAAACTAGATAACAGATAGAAGAATCTGAACTTTTATCAATATTTTCCCTACACAAAGAAAAGTTTCAGAGACAAAGATGGAGAAATATTAATGAAATGACATCAACACCAGGGATTAGTAGTGATAATAGACTCAACACACAAATCCATTTTCATGAAGGTTGTTAATCAGCCATAAGGCAGAGAGGTACTTAGCCTCTCAGAAAATCACTTATTTTAAAAAATAGTTATCACCTGGCAAACTTACACTATGTTCTCAACATTGTTTTTGTATTTCATGCATGTCTCTACTAGTAGGTATTACTAGTCTCACTTTGCCAATTAATAATCTAAAGCTCAGAGTAATAGCACTAAATTGAGAATACTTTAATTCTAATCTTAGTCTACTGAATGAAGTATGTTTCTCTGTTATCTAGCTATAATTAATTAATAATATTTATTTATGGGGCTGGAGAAGTGGCTTAGAAGAAGTTCTTCTGCAGAAGACCTGAAATTGGGTCCCACATCAAGGGACTCAACCATCTGTTAACTCAGCTACAGGAAAGCTGATGCCTTCTTCTGGCCTGTGTGGGCAACTGCACCCATGAGTCCATCCCTACATAAAGACATACACACAGACCTAATTAAAATAATAAAATTAAATATTTTAAAAGAATATTTCAATTATATGTAGGCAAGGCAGCTATTAAATACCATTATGTTTCCTCTGGGGTCGGGGGAAATGTGTTAAAGGACTGATAGGAACAAGGGAATGGGGTAATTCTAGGCAATAATTCTGACTTGTCACTAAGCAGAGTTGAAGAAGACCTAGAAGAAGAAACAAGTCGCCAAAGTAAAAGTAAAAGTGAGGGCAGGAGAGCTTCTTCCTGTTCTCCACTCTTCTACTCAAATCAAGACTGCAGGGCTGTCATCTCTAGCCCAGTGTTATCAAAGAGGAATCACCCAACAACTGATGGGAGCATTTGACCCATCAGAGACCCACAGCCAAACACTAGGAAGCATCAGGGAATCTTGTAGATTGTAGGAACCAAAGGAGTCAAGGTCACTACAAGAACACTACTTACAGAATCAACTAAGTAGAACCCATAGGGGATCACAGAGACTGAAGCAACAATCACAGACCCTATATGAGTCTGAGCTATGTACTCTGCATATAAATTATGATTATGTCTCTGGGTGTTCTTGTGGGACTCCTAACAGTGGAAGCTGGGAGAAAGGTGTCTCTGACTCTTTTGCCTGCTCTTGGAGCCCTTTTCCTCATACCAGGTTGCCTTGTCTAGTGTTATTGTAACTTGTTATGCCATATTCAGGAGCCCTGCTCTTTTTATGAAGTAAAATGGAAGAGGAGTGGATCTGGGGGAGAGGGAAGGTAGGGGGAGAACTGGGAAGGGTGGAGGAGGGGCAACAGGTGGGATGTAAGGTCTGAGAGGTTAGGTGAATAATCTCTAGCCTGTCTTCACCACCTTCTTCATAACACTATTGCTTGTTCCAGGTGGCTAGTAGCAATGAGAACATCTTCAATGGCAACTATTTCCTGTTTACCTGTGTTTTGATCACTAATCTATAGAGCAAATCATAATGAAAACATTGGCAAGTAGGTATAGAGAAAATAATCAAATTTCTAATGGAAAATAATAATCTCTCAAGGCTCAAGTAGACATACTATGTCTAATAATACCTTTATAAGCAATAGCAGCATTTTAATGTTTTCCATGGTGAACATTTTGAGGAACAATTCTCAACTGGATTCATAAATTCATGGTTTGCTTGTCTTGATTGTATGTAAGTCACATTATTTTCCAGTCACACCTGGTGTGCAGTTTTGATGTGGGTGGGAGTGGCTGGACAGTGAACTTATGGTCTACTCTACAGCACGAAGTCACCTGCTCACGCTGGCTCTCTGTTTCCTAACCTGTGAGCTGAAAAAGTAGACTAAATGACTGGGTCATTTGTAGGCCCAGGAAGCTGGAGTCCTCGGACCACAAGCTCCTACTGACTATCTTGGGACTTCTCAGTAAAGAAATGAGAGTTTTTCATTATCAATAGTTATATTTCCCAACCAATAGGAATTCTCTATTCTGGGTATTTCCCCTTGAACATATGTAGAATTAGAGGCCTTGGGCCTCCAAATGGTTTGGGATTTTTGTTTCCTATCAAGCGAGATAACTTTAAGATCCCGTTTAGAGTCACAGTTTGTTTACCCTCTTGATTTTTTGTCACAAATAACACTTTGGGGGAATATAACAGTATTCTAAACTGACATACAACTTAAAAAGAAAATAAGCTAGGTCAAAAGTCTATCTGAGATTTTCATGTTTTTTTTTTTAAAGAAATAAGCTTACAGATCCCTTCTACGCTGTTTTCAACCTCTCCACATAACTAACTGCTTCTCCCATACACTTCTCAAGGATCTAACTCTGCATGTTTCCCTGACTCTCACCATCAATGTACCCTCCTAATCCCCAGATCTATGCTGGATTCTATAGCCAGTGCCCAGGCCCAGTCTGTCCTCTCCTGCCTTTGCCACTACCAATCTCTAGGCTGATGCCAGAGCTATCCCTACCTGTCACCAACCCACAGGCACCTCCCACTCAACAACCACTGTTTTTCACCCAGTTAGATCTAGTTCCACTCTCCAGACTTGGACTAAAAGATACAGTCCCCTCTGTCCACCTGACTTCAGTGTTCCCAAGTTATTTCCAACCTCTAGCCCCAACCTACCCAGATATCCTCTTTTCTACTCCAACTCTGCCCATATCAGACTCAGAACAAACAAAAGAAGTTCACATGCCCAGATATCATCACAAAATAGCAACAATATGAACTATTGAGTTCATATTGATAACTGAGTTAATATTGAGTCACTGTATTCTCTTCAAAATAGAACAGGTCTACAGAACTAAAAATTATCTAGATGAACCCAAAGACACAGAATTTAACAAAAACAATCATAAACTTTATCAAAGAATTAAAGAACACACACAGTCATACACACATACAGTCACACACACACACACACACAGCTCATTGAAATTAACGGGAACAAGACATGGATATTGTCCACTATTACTATTCCCTTTCAATATTGTGCTCAAGGTATGAGCTTGGACAAGCAGAGAAAAGAAGAGAAGTAAAGGGGTACAAACAGGGGAAGAAGTCAAGCTATCCCTATTTGCAGAGGCCATGATACATTTGAGATCCCAAAAATTCTACTAGAAAACTTCTAGAAAAAAAAAGAACAAATTCAGCAATGTGGTAGGATATATAATCAACTTATACAAATCAATAGCTTTTTAAATACACCACCAACAAACACAGAAAAAGGGAAAATAGATACAATTCTATTCACAATAGCCTCAAAGAATATCTATAAATAAATATAATCAAGAAGCAAAGGCCTCTGAATGAAAAATTTAAACCTCTGAAGACATATTAAAAGACACTGAAAAGAGATGGATATCCCTGTTCACAGATTAGTAAAATTAATATTTTAAAATGATGATTTTGTAATTCCAAACAAAATCCCTGATTCATTGTTCACAGACATGCAGTAGGAGAGGTAAAAGCTACAAGTCACATGGTAACACATAGATAAATAGAAATGGGTTAATTTAAGTTGTAAGAGCAGTGGAACAAACCTAAGATAAAGCCACGCTTTCATAATTAATAAGTTTCTGTGTCGTTTTTTTTGTGAGCCAGTGGCCCAAAGGAAAGTATGAGTAAACATAGCTTCCGACATCCAGCCATGTATATCTGCATAAGGCCCGAGAAAGCTAAAAACTAAAACAAAAACAAACAAACAAATACACCAAAAAAACCCGCCCCAGTTTAAAATGTGGAGTCAAACACAGCTTCCTGGTGGTCTCTTGGGTAGACTTGGTGTATAGAGGCTGATTGCAGGCTAGAGCCAGCTGCCAGAACCATGCACCAAGCTGAGTCATGCCAGCAGCTGAGATAGCAGTTTAAGATATGTCTCACACGATCCAAGAATGCTGCAAGTCCTTAGTAAAGACAGATCCAGACAGGAAAAAACAAAAGAAAAACAAAAAACCTCTAAACAGTTTACTCTGTGTGTGTGTGTGTGTGTGTGTGTGTGTGCGTGTGTGTGTCTATGTTTAAAAAAGGCTTAGGAAAGAAAAAGAAAAGGGGTATAGACAGTCATAGAAGAAAAGTAAATGATTTATAAATAGTAATAATAATAATAGAACAAGTCATGTAGTGTTGCAGGAATTTTGTCATTGTCTGTTAGCCCATTGTAAAGGGCAGTGTGGACCAAAGGGCAGAGTTTTCATTAGAGGGTATGTGACATGAATACCCAAATAAAAGGCCAAGGTGGGCAAAGGGCATTCTCTCTTGGGGTAGCCACACTGGAAGCAAGCCATGGGAGCACTCATGACTGGTGGCAGAAAAAGCTAAAGTGTATCAGCTGGATCCATGTGGCAGCAGCTTTGTTCTGTCCTGTGAGTATAGTACTTTGATTCCTAATTTTGTCTGTTAATAAACTGGATGTGATCCCATTTTGATTCCTTCATTAATATAGAGATGGGAAATACACAGGAAGTCTGGATCTGCGTGGTGTTGTATTGACTTTAAATTTTTGATTGCTAATGAGCAAACAATAGTTGCTGAGAGACATTGGATTATAAAAACTACTAAATTAAACCAACCTTTATATTTTAAAATGTCTTAATTTCAAAATGGAAGTCAAAAATATATTACATTGGGAAAGAGGTTATGTTTTTTGTTTCCACATAAAATGAAAGGCCATGAATTCATTCAAGGTTGATGGAGATCAGATTTGATTGGGGAAAACCCCCTGAAAATCCTGACTATATACATAAAGAAATAAACCTAGAAAAACTACAAGACAGGTGACACATATGTTACCTGCTTAAAAATAAAACAAAAAATCATATTTGGCTGGCTTGTGTAAAACACACAGTCCATACTTGTGTTAATACAGATATGTATGTAACTTTTAAAATTCGAATGTTTTCAGAACAAAAGAACCAGACACAAATAAACACAAGTCAAGGAGCCCAGGTGATTCAGCCTCTCAGAGTGCATCAGGGGCAGTTTCCTCAGAATTCTTCATCCAGAGGAGCTTCAAGGCTTCTGGCTGAGATGATCCAGCCTCAGAGACTATACCAGCCAGTCTTATACTTTTCCCGTTACACAGAGACTAGACAACAAATGAAACGGCTAACTCACCCAGGACTTGACCATTATCCCAGCTTTCTCAGTGGCCCCTAAGAGATGCCAGTGACCCCAGACAACAGGAAGCAGTCTAGAGAACACAACACATACATTGGCAAGAGGTGGGGTGGGTAGGTTTTGGTCATTCAGTGGGTTATATATGTTTCTCATCATTTAGGGGGTTGGTGGCAGGTTGTTATCAGTAATGGCCAAGACAAAAACTGAATATAGGAGACTAGATTTAGGGATTTCATTCTGAAAATTAAAAGGGGGATATAGAAATGATAGGATAAAAGAGTAGATTATTGAATGTACTTTTAAAGTAAAAGAATCAACTACTAATCTTAAATATTTTACATTTGTATAGATTTTTGCATATTGCTACAAACTTAAGGTTATTTTTCTTATACTGCATATATGTTTCTGTTCTTGTTTTAGGTTATACCTGTACAACTCATTTTAAAATTTAATATAAAGTTTTAGCCCTCAAAAGCTACTTAGGATAAAAAAGAAATGCAGGTTAATAGTTAGTCAAGTATAACAACCAAATTTATAGCCATGTTGGGATGTTTCAAGGTCACACAAGGATATATTTTAGATAGATAGGTTGTCTTTAAACATTTCAAAGACATACAGAATATGGCATTTAAAATGTTTTAATAACATGACAGTGAGACACTTCTGCTCCTGGCAGCACCAATTACTTCAAAAAAGTATGATGGGCATCAAAGACCCTCTACATGAACTTTGCTTTCTTTGTGGCAAAGGTTAGCCACTGAGCAAGAAACTGCATTTGTCTTCACTGCTGACAGTATGCTGTCCAAACTGGACAAGTAGGATACAACAGAAATTGAATGTCAAACTTTGCCAAGACAAGGTGGGACAGTCCTTTAAAATTCCTGCTTCACAGAAAAGTCTGTCAGATATTCTTGGCCTGTAGGCTAAAGATAGATGCCCTAGTGTGACAGAGGAATCTTGGGTGACTGTTTGGGCAGTCAGCTGTTTCTGTTGTTTCTTTAGTTTCAGAAGTTGTTTGCCCTGCATTTTCTGTTTATTCAAGTAATATTTTATCCTTCTTGTGTCTCTGATGGATATTGAAGACTAGATAGTTATTGTTTTACAGTTTGCCTTGTTACCAAATTCAGAAGAGAAACAAACATAAGAGATGCAAAGTTTATAAGGTCGAGAGGCATAAAGGCTTAAATTGTTTACCTAAAAATGTTTTGAGGTCTAAAAAGACAGTTTTAAGACAACAATACAAGTTATAATAAAAATGGCTTAGGTATAAAGCTTTAAATTTATCAAGATAAGATAGATAATAGAGTATTTTCTCTGAATATGCCAAATACAAATGGACTGGACATTGTGAATGTAATTCTTACTTGATAATTTTTCTTATTGTTTACAATTTTACTGAGTTTGAGTAAAGCCTTTTTATTTAGACAGAAAGGGAGAAATTTTGTGGAATATTCCTTACACTGTGTGATGTGCCACTTGATTAGTTTAATAAAAAGTTCAATGGTCAATAGTTATGCAAGAGGTATAGGTGGGACTTCTGAACACAGAGTTCTTGGAAGTAAAAAGGAGGAGTTGTCAGTGGACACAGAGGGAACAGACATGCAGGAGGACAGGTAAAATCCACGAGTCATGTTGCAACACATAGATAAGTAGAAATGGATTAATTTAAGTTATGAGAGCTAGTGGGATAAGCCTAAGCTAAGAAAGGAAGTAACCAACAATCCTACCCTATGACAACAACAGTCATCATGATACAATAACTCTAAATGTATATAGCAGTGGCATGCATATCTTGGAAGTAACTAAGAGCTCTCTAATTGAACTTAATATACACTCAACAAGAGGTAAATCAAGCTTGGTATGGAAGTCTAGCCAACTACACAGGGCCAAGGAAGTCATGGATCTGGGAGGAGAAACTACAACCACCATTTTACTAGATAGCATTAATTCATAACTACACTCTTAATGTTTGTCCTTATACCCACAGATAAAAGAAACATCTGTTTGCAGTCAAAAACATAATCAACCAAAAGAGAGCTTTGGAGTCTATTTCCAGTGGATACATCCACAAAGCAACTCCCACTCCCAAGGCTCTAGGAACATGTGGAAGAGAGGAGTGGAGAGACTGTAAGAGCCAGAGGATCAGGGAGTTTGCTGTGAGACTGTCTCTACTAGCAATGCCAGAATCTACATCCATAAAATTTCACCAACATAAAGGACCAAATACAGATGAACATAGACAACAACAATAGACATTCCAAAGTGGACAGGGAAAGACCACAACACCTTAATCCTACATAAAGATCTACAGCCAACTAAGAAATGCTGAGAGTGAGAAAAATAGTTTTTCCCAGGTAATACACACCAATACAAATGGTCTGCCCTGAAAACATACATACAAGTAACACGCAGACTAATCAAGTTACACTTAGGAATATGTATGCACATATATACATATATAATTATATGTATGTAACAACGATTAATGAAAAAGGGGGTATATGAGAGAGTTGAGGTGGAGGAATTGGAAAGGGAAAATTATGCAGTTACGATCCCAAAAATAAAAAAAAAAATATTTTTAGGAACCTATTTAAAAAAAGGGAGTCAACATTTGAGTGTGTTTCTCTGTGTTGCATGAGTATGTATGTATGTATGTATGTATGTATATATGGAAGGGGCACAAGACCATGCAAGTGCATATAGAAGTCAAAGTTAATGCTAATTATCTTTCTCTATTGCTTTCCACCTTATTTCTTTTGATACATAGTCTCTCACTTAACCTGCAGCTTTATGATTTGACTGGAGGGGCTGGCCAGCAAGCTTGTATAATAGAAATGGAACTCAGATCCTCTGAATGGTCCAGCAAGCATTTACCAACCAAGCTGTCTCCCCTCCCTGAGGTTTACATTTCTGATAACCATGTATGCCATTATTATCCACATCCAGGAATCCCTATACAAATCTACTCATATGAAAGTAATTTTAAAGACATCATTTTCTAAGTAGATCCAATGTGTGATTACCTGAATGTAAAAGTGAATTAAATGCGACTTTTAAAGTTTATTGTTAGATTGAAAATAAGAAACAAATTTGAACACATGGCACAAAGCTATATGTGTTATCTCCTGCATACATCTCTTTTCTTAGTGTCAAAAAAGCTCAGTAACAAGGGCTTCTTCTTCTGAACCCTCTATGCAATAAATGATTCACAATTCAAATAACTGCTTCAGTGATGAAGAGAAACTCAGAAAACATGAAAATCCAAAAGCTTGCCTAGGAGCATAGCTCAGTGGCGCTACTTAGCATGTGTAAGGCCATAGATTCTATTCTTAGCACTAAAGCAAACAAACAAAAATGCCACTGAATCTCAAGCACTAAATGAAGTATACTGAAGTGAATGTTTATTTCAAGTGAGCTTCATTAGTCAGCTACCAAACTACTATAGTAGCACATTGTTTTCAGGGACTCGAGTCCACACTGAGGAGTCCATGAGATAAAATTCACAACTATCAGGTGCAAGTTAGAGAGCATGGTCAGATGCAAAGTGACTTTGTAACCTCACAGAAGTTTCAGATGAATTTAAACTGCAGGGGAGACGACCGATGGACAAAGTCAGACTATGTCTCCCTCTGCACAGTCTGACACAGTCTTCCCAAGTTTGCCATTCACCTTCAAATTCAATAACCTTTGACAAGACACATAAACTCAGAATTATTCAAACGCTTTCCCAGAGCTATGTGACCTAACCTAAGAATACGTTGCTGTAGCTAAGCAACAGTGCTTCCAGAACTACGGCAGTTGACCCTTCAGTCTATCCCAGGCTGACAGTTGCCAAACTATTACCAAATAAGGAAAATGGCAAACAGTACTAGTCCAGCAATCTTTGTTTGCTATTTCCTGTGTTTCTGGTTATACATGTAGCTTGCTACACTATCATTGCACATTCTGAATCATCTTCAATCAGGAACAAGATCCAGTTTTAGATCCTTTGTTTCTTCCTCAAGTAAACTTTGTTAATTCAAACTCTATTTTTCCTGTTAATAATAATAATGTATATGTATAAAAGATATTAGATACACATTAAAGTACTTTGTACCTTATAAAAGCTAAGCAAATGTAAGTTAACACCAGTATGTTAGAAAAACTCAGCAAATAAGCAAAAGCACAAGCTGATATTTGAAATAACCAGCAGCTACCTTATTCACAGTAGCTAGGAGATGGAAAGCACCTAAATGCTCTTCAACTGATATATGAAAAATGAAAACGGGGCACTTAGATAGGGTTCTATTTCTGTGAGGAGACATCATGACCATAGCAAATCTTATAAGGAAAACTCTTAATTGAGGTAGCTCACTTATATTTTCAGAGGTTCAGTCCATTATCACCATAGTGGGGAGCATAGCAGTGTGCAGGCAGATATGGTGCTGGCTACATCTTAATCAGAGGGCAACAATAAATGAACTGTGATACTTAGGGGGTTAGCTTGAGAATATCTGAGACCCCAAAGCCCACCTCCACAATGATGTACTTCCTCCAACAAGACCATACCTACTCCAAAAAGGCCGTACCTCCCAATAGTACCATTCCCCATGAGGCTATGAGGGTCAATTACATTCAAACTACTGCATTTCATTCCCTGCCCCCCCTAAACTTGTAACAATATCATAATACAAAATGCATTTAATCCAACTTCAAAAGTCCACATAGTTTGTCACAGTCTCAACAGTGTTTTGAAGTTCAGAGTTTAAAGTTTCTTCTGAGATTCCTGCAATCTCTTAGCTATAATCCCCTATAAAATAAAAAACCAGATCACATACTTCCAACATATTATGGGACAGGATAGACATTACTGTTCTAAAATGTAGAAAAGTGCTCCCTTCTTTCATCACAATGATGAAATACTAGACCATAGTAGGACTGAAAATCAGCTGGGCAAACTCCAAAATCTTCATGTCCATGTCTGATGTCAAAATGCTCTTCAGATCTCCAATTCTGTATTGCTTTGGTGACTGCAGTGGGCTATTTCCATCCCCGATGGCAGCTCTCCTCAGCAGGTAGCCCACAGTTCTGGCATCTCTAACATCCTGGGATCTCCAAGGCAAACCAGGCTTTAACTTCGCAGCTTCATGCAATGGCCTCTTTAGGCCTACATTCAGGGACACCACTGACACGTTCCTTAGTCCCAGGGGAAAATTCCATAACTTCTTTCTTCTATCCTTAATTTTAGAACCATGTGGCCAAAGCTGCCAAATTCTGCTGCTTGCTGGAGGTGGAAAATGGCCCCCATGTTTAATATATCTTCTCCAATTTTCTGTTTTTGATTGTTACTTTTACTGCCTAATCTCAGCTATGTTTGAACTTTCTCTGTAGACCAGGCTACAGAGGTTCTGAGCCTCAAACTCAGAGATCCACCAGCCTCTGCTCCTGGAGTGCTGGGATTAAAGGTGTGCACCACCATTCCTGCCTCTAAGATATTCTTTAATTCCTTTTCACAAACTGGATAATTTAGCTGGTTGGGATCTTACCCTGAGGTCACCACTCCCTCTTTTCAATTTCTTAATCCATTTATCTCTTTGAACAAAGATTTAGTTCTGTTCTACTTTCTGGTGCCCTGCTGTGAGAACTCCTTCAGTCAATAGTCTTTAATGATACCAGCCCACTTTGGGCACGGTCTTATATACTATAAATGCAGACAAAAAGTATGAGCAGCAGGGAACTGGAACCAAATCCAGCAGCCAAGGGACTGGTGCATGATGTGGGATTCCCCTCTGTATACTATGAATATGCTTCATTACCATTGGTTATTAAAGAAGGTGTTTCAACCAATGGCTTAGTAAAGTAAAACCAGGCAGGAAATCCAAACAGAGCTATATAGAGAAAGTAGGTGGAGTCAAAAAGACTCCATGTAGCTGCTAAAGGAGAAAGATGCCAGCCACCAGCCAGAACCTTACTGGTAGGCCACAGCCTTGTGGTGACTCACAGATTAATAGAAATGGGTTAATTCAAGATGTAAGAGTTAGCTAAAAATATGCCTAAGCTATTGGCCAAACAGTGTTGTAATTAATATAGTTTTGTGTAACTATTCAGGTCTGGGAAGCTGGGAAATGAATGACCAGTATCCTCCTATAGAGCCCCTTTTCTCAATCTGTACATTTTGTATTTATTTGTTCAGATTGCTCCTTTTCATTATAAATCTTAATCAGAGTTAACATTAATAACCACATGACAGAGTCTATACTAAGCTACTTTGAGATTTCCTTTGCCAACAGATCTAATCCAAAACTCTTCACTTTAGCCTCAGGCAGACTTTTAGGACAAGGGATAAAAGCAGTCACATTCTTCACCAAAATATAATAAGACTAGCCTCTAGGCCACAGTTTCCTCTGAAACCTCTTTATCCACACAGTTCATCAAATCATATTCTGCACCAATGTCTTCCATGTTCCTACAAATATGGCCCATTAAGCAGTGCTTAATACATTTCACTGCTTTCTTAACCTAAAGTACGAAAATCCAAATTCTTCCAAACAAAAACATGGTCAGGCCTATCACAGCAACCACACTTCTGGTACCAACTTCTTAGTTAGGGTTTTTTTTATTGCTGTGAAGAGACTCCATTACCATAGCAACTCTTGAAAGGAAAACATTTAATTGAGGTGGTTGGCTTACAGTTTCAGAGGCTCAGTCCCTTATCATCATGATGGGGACGATGGTGGCGTGCAGGCAGACACAGTGCTGGCTACCTCTTGATCAGAAGGTAACAGGAAGTGGACCAAGAAACAGGGCAGTATCTTGAGCATATGTGAGACTTCAAAGGCTGCCTCCACAGTAACACACTTCCTCCAATAAGAGCACTACTACTTCACAAGGGCACATCTTCTTTTTTTAAATGTGTTTTTAATTATAATTGCTTTCATATAATATATTTTGATTCCATTCCTCTCCTTCAAATCCTCCCAGATCCTCCTCACCTCCTACCCACCCAACTTTACATCCTTTCTCTTTTTCAAAAATTATCCATTCCTTTTCTTGAGTGTGCTGTCTGCACCTCTGCTGTCTGCGGACCCCACAGGAGTTCCCATTTCCTATTGCACTACTGCATTCAGTTTCATCCCAACCTGGCTATCAGTGGCCCCATTGGCCCTCAAGTCAGTGGGTGTAATGGTAAGAGTTCTTCAAACAGTATTGATAGGAAAAGAAAGAATACAAGGCCACATCTTCTAAATATTGTCACTCCCTTTGGTGGTCATTTTCTTTTAAACCACCACAAGGACATATCACAATAGAATCTAGCTATAAAGATGAAAGAACTAATGCAATTTGTAGGGAAAGGGATGGAACTAGAAAAAAGTTACATGTGAGTATATAGCCTGGATTAGCCACAGAAACCAAGAAAGTAAAAGGAGATCATGAAGTTTTGGAGAAACAGAGGTGGGCAGTAAAATGAAAGTGCTGTGAAGTGGGAAAAGGAATAAACTGGGCAGGGCTTTAACTGGAGAAGGTGGAAAGAAATACAGAGGGAGAAGGATAAAGGAGGAATAAACAACAATGTTCACTGTTTTAAAAACAATAGAGAATGTTTGAAAAAAAATATATGGAAACATTATTTTAAGTTTAAAAGTATGTGTATATATATATGTACATAATACTATATATTATAAATAACACCTAAGAACCAGATATACTAAAATATATATGATATATGTGTATATATAGACTAAAATATATGAATTCATATGTGCATCTATATATACACATATATGTAGTGGCATTTCAATTGTATTTTAATAAATAAAGATTGCCTGAAGATATGAGAGTAAAACAGTTCCACTGGTCAGCCTTATAGACCAGGTTATCACACCTTTAATCCCAGTAGCCACAATGACATGCACCTTTAATCCCAGCCCTAGAGAGGAATATAAAATGGAAGGAGAGACAGCTCTCAGATACAGAGTCTCATTCTAACATTCCTGAAGGCAGGATCGCCATTTCGGATTGAGGTCGAGGTAAAAGCCAGTGGCTGGCTGTTTTGCTTTTCAGAGCTTCAGGCTGAACCCCAATTTCTGACCCTGAATTTTTATTAATTGTGCTTTATATATAGACTAAAAAATATATGATACAGTTTCCTTCTTTAGCCTCCCCAGTGCTGCAATTACAGGCATGAACTAACACGTGCTGCTAAAAGTGAAGATTTTTTTAAATGACTTCTGTTCTTGCTTTAATTTCCTCTAGGCTGCTTTTCTTTATGCTGCATGTTTCATGCTCACTTTGCATCGTAATGATTATTTTATTAGTTGATGATATTTTATGAGAAATGGCTTACTGTGCAATCATGCAGTCAGAGCATTGTCTTAAGTTTCAGTTACAAGAAATTCAATTATGAATTTCTAAATGTGCTGCTCACATAGCAAAATTGAAATGTGTTTTCTTTTCAGTTTTGAAAAAACTGAAAAAAATCATAACAGGTCAGCATCTCTGCTTTTCAAGGTCAAATAATGACTTTACAACTTTCCTTTCAGGAAATAAAATGAGACTCTAAAGGCAGAGCAATGGAATGGTCTGCAATGAAAATGAGTTACTTTATTTGGAATTTGGCAAACATATGTAAACCTATTACATATAAGGTGTATTCTACAGGGAGGTGACAAAGAACATGTGCAGATAGT
>PVIU01031181.1:0-15184 GCA_004026605.1 Ondatra zibethicus
GCCAGTGACAGTAGCCACAGTTACTTGGATGCATAGCGCCCGTCTGCCAACCTAAGCAGTGCTCTTTTCTGCTCTTGTGTGGAGACAAAGAAGTAAAAGTGGCCTCCTCTTTGGGTCCATGCCTAAGCAGCAGCAGGATGAAATGACTTCCAGACTGCCTGGCCTCTCAGAAGCTCTAAATGTTTGGGGCTTTCCTCTCCCAACAGTACAGGTTCACAAAGACGCTTTGTAACTGGCAGACCTCTTTAATCTTCATTTGCTACTAACACAGAAATCCAGGCCAGATCACTGAGCTCTCTTAGCCTTGGTTTCTTCTGTATAATAGCAACACTAAAGCCATTTTGCACAGTAGACTGTGAGGACAGCAGGTAAGAGCTACTGGTTCTTCTTTGTGAGTCTCACATGGTCGTATGCACACTAACTGCACATGTCTCACACACATACATGTCAAGCATGGAACCCTGTGGACTCCACTAAACCAGGAGCAACTGCCTGTGTCAGCAGCCTCTCACGCATGGCGACTCCATGGCCTCCCATACGCCCATCCCTATTCTCCTTCAATTCATGGTCTCTTCTTAACTCATTATTACTGCATGTCTGTGTGTATAAACATATATACATTCCTAGATATAACCTGTTTGAGTCCAAATGTTACCTATATGTATGTTTTCAGGGCTGATCCAGTTGGGTGGCACTGAACACCCAACTGATGTGCTCTTCTTTGGGGAGGGCTACCTCTCCTGTTCCTAGCTGACTGGAATGGGGACACAGAAAGGAACTGACTTTGGTCTTCATTCTATAGGGTGACAAGCACAGGTCAGCAGGAGGCAGGGCCAGGTACAAGGAGTAGGGGCCAAGTCAGCAAGGGACAGGAGTGACCTCACTGAGAGAAAAGAAGACAAGAGTTGCTTAGTCTCCGAATATGTTAAATGGGATGAAAAAAAGACTACAAAGGCGTCAACGCTTATATACAAAGAACTATATAGGTGAGCTGGCTAGTTCATGTTAGCTTCACACAAGCTAAAGTCATATGAGAGGATGGAACCTCAGTTGATAAAATGACTCCTTTAGGGCATTTTCTTAATTAGTGATTAATGGGGACGACCCAGTCCACTGTGTGTGAGGGGGGAGGGAGTATCCCTGGGCTGGTGTCCTGGGTTCTAAAAGAAAGCAGGGTGAGAAAGCCATGGGGAGCAAGCAGTACCCTCCATGGCCTCTGCAACAGCTCCTGCCTCCAGGTTCCTACCTGCTTGAATTCCTGACCTCTCTGCTTTTAATGATGAAATGTCATATGGAATGGTGAATGCAATTAACCCCTTCCTTCTCAAGTTGCTTTTTGTTATGGTGTTCCATCAAAGCAAAAGTAGCCCTCAGCAGTGTGCCCAGCAGTTGCCATGAACACCAAACAAGCATTCAAACAGCAAACACCAAACAGCAACCATGTTCCAGCCTAGCTGAATTCTGTAGTTTGACCTATTACACAAGTTTCTTAGGAAAAGCACTTGTCATTATTTAACTTTAAATCTTATATGATAATAATGATAAGTCTGTGTATGTGTGCAGGGTATATGTATGAGCAGTGCACGCCCATGCCAGGATGCACGTGTGGAGGTCAGAGAGGTAGTCGGTTCTCTCTTTCCCTCTTGGGATGAGAGAATCTCAGGTTTGTGCAGCAAGAGCTGAGCAAGTCCTACCTGCTGAGACATCTCATTGGCCCTGTTTTTTAACATTATGAAAGAAATGTATACTGACTAAGGTAGTTTGAATGAAAATGTGCTTCACGGGATTAAAAGAGTGAACACTTGGTCCCCAGTTGGTGACACTATTTGGGTAGGTTTAGCAGGCATGGCCTTGCTGGAGGAAGTATGTTACTGGGGCAAGACCTGAGGTTTTAAAAGCCATGTGCCATTCCCCATTTGATGTCTTGTCTCATAGTTCAAGATGTGAGCTCTCTCTCAGCAGTTCCTGCCATCACAGATGGTACTTGTGTTCATGATTCCTGGATGTGATGGTGATGGACTTTTCTCCCTCTGGAACTGTAAGCCCAAATAAACCCTCCTTTGATGAGGTGTCTTGGTCATTGAGTTTTTATCACGGTCATGAGAATTTAACTAATATATTGAGAATAGTATGGATAGAAAGATTAAGTAGTGCCTAGATTTAAATGTATAAGAGGATGTGGGGGGAGCATGGCTAAGTGGAAGACACTGGTCTAAGTTTCCATTCCCAGAACCACAAAATTAAGATAGTAGACAGACATACAGACAGACAGACAAACAGATAGATAGTGGAATATTCCTTTATACTGTGTGAATATATGTCACTGTGATTGGTTTAATAAAGAAGCTGAATGAACAATAGCTGGACAGGCAGAGGTTAGGCAGGACTGGCAGACAAAAAGAGAGCATGAGGAAGAAGAGGAGGAGTCTCGGGAGTCAAGAGGAGAAGCAGAGGAAGCAGGAGATAAACTTGCTGTACTGAGAAAAGGTACCAAGACATGTGACAGAGTGTAGATAAGAAATATGGGTTAATTTAAAATGTAAAAGTTAGCTAGTGACAACCCTGAGCCCCTGAGCTTGTTATTGGCCAACCATTTGCAATTAATAATAAGCCTGTGTGGTTATTTGAGAACAGACTGGCAGGAAAGAAAATCTGCCTACGATAGATAGAATTGAGTATGATGATTAGACCTTTCTCAGAGAAGGACAGTCGCTGTGGGCACCTATAAATACGTCTATCTCAAAGTCACCAATAATAGTACACCTATTTGTGTGCTACCAAAAAGGTCAAAGAAGCACACCTTTGAGTACAAGTGTGGGATTTTCCAGAGAGGATTAACTGAGGCCAGAAGACCTGTCCTGAATGTGAGAGCCACCATCTCATTCTGAGAATCTGGATGAAGTCTGGATAAATAAAAAAGGAAGCTAGCACAAACATCTGCTTCCTGACCATGCCGCACCCTCCCTACCAACATAAACAGACAGCACTGAAACTATGAACAGAAGAAAATCTCCTCCCTTAAGTTGTTCAGGTCAGGTATTTTGCCATAGTACCATAGAAATGACAGTAGCTGTGGGGTGTCATTTCTATGGTACTATGGCAAAATACCTTCCACATGTGGGTACTGCTTGGTCATCAGGATTGGTTTTTCTAGGGATCAAACTCATGTATTCATGCTTGTGAGGTAAGCACTGTATTCTCAAGGGGTTCTGAGGTCATACCATTTCTAGTTTCTAGTGTTACACTGCACCTGTTTTGAACTGGAGCCTGCAAGAAGCTTTCTAGGCAGCATGAGCACATTTTGGTAAATGCAGTCAAGTAAACAGTGCCAGTAAACAGCAAGCACTGATTTAAAGAAGCTACAAGGCAAGTACAGAGATGAACTTTCACCCTACAATTCCATCTTTCTTTATGGTAATATCAATGACCCAAAGTGTGATGGGGTTCAGGTATAAGATAGCAATACCAAGGTCCCCAGACCCTACGTGATGAGAATCCACAATTTGGTATTTTTAATTTTTTGTTTTGATTTTGAGACAAGGTTTGTTATGTAGCTTTGAACGTTCTGATGTGGGAGTCTCGTCTGTATGCTGTATGTTTTATTATCATTGGTTACTAAAGAAGCTGTGTCTTTTTATAGGTGAATTGAGTCCATTGATATTAAGTGATATTAATGACCAGTGGTTGTTAACTCGGGTTATTTTTCAGTAGTAGTGTTTGTATGTTTCCCTTGTTTGGGTTATGCTGGTGGGGGTTATCCGATGTCTGTGTTATTGTGGGTGTAATTAGCTTCCTTGGGTTGAGGTTTTTCTGTCTAGTACTTTCTGTAAGGCTGGGTTTGTAGATACGTATTGTTTAAATCTGTTTAAATCTGCTCCGTGGAACCCTATGAAACACAGCCTATGCCAATACTGAGTGGACCTAAGAGATAGCCACAGCAAGAATTGGACCAAGAAGCCAAGAGACTGCTGACCTCATTTGAAGGAAGAGATAGGTAGGTGCCAATGCAAGAATTCATCCAACATCCTAAAAAACATGGTAACACCAGAACCCAGTGGACACACAACAGGAAGACTTGATCACCCTAATCCAGAAGATGTAGAAGAAAACAACTTTAAACATAACCTTATGAAAATGATGGAGACCTTTAAAGAGGAAGTGAAAAACTCCCTTAAAGAAATAGAGGAGAAGAATAGAGGAAACAAACAGAAAGCTGGAAGAAATTAATAAATCCCTCAAAGAAACCCAAGAAAACCAAGAAAAAGCAATCAAACAGGTGAAGGAACTAGTTCAAGACTTGAAGATTGAAATAGAGGTAATAAAGAAAACACAAACTGAGGGAACGTGAGAAATGGAAAATCTAGTAAACGAACAGGAACTACAGAGACAAGTATAACCAACAGAATACAAGAGACAGAAGAAAGAATCTCAGGCGCTGATAATACTATTGAGGAAATAGACTCATTAGTCAAAGAAAACACAAAATCCAACAAATTCCTAACACAAAACATTCAGGAAATCTGGGACACCATGAAAAGACCAAACCTAAGAATAATAGGGGTAGAAGAAGGAAAAGAACTCCAGCTCAAAGGCACAGAAAATATACTCAACAAAATAGTAGAAGAGAACGTTCCCAACCTACAGAAGAATGCCCCTATGAAGGAACAAGAAGCCTACAGAACACCAAATAGACTGGATCAAAAAAAAAAAAAAATCCCCTCGCCACAAAACATACAGAACAAAGAAAGAATATTAAGAGCTGCAAGGGGGAAAGGTCAAGTATATAAAGGTAAACCTATCCAAATTACACCTGATTTCTCAATGGAAACCATGAAAGCCAGAAGGTCTTCAATAGATGTACTGCAGACACTAAGAGACCATGGACGCAAGCCCAGACTGCTATACCCAGCAAAGCTTTCATTCACCATTGATGGAGAAAACAAGATATTCAATGACAAAAACAGATTTAAACAATATGTATCTACAAACCCAGCCTTACAGAAAGTACTAGACAGAAAAACCTCAACCCAAGGAAGCTAATTACACCTACAATAACACAGACATCGGATAACCCCCCACCAGCATAACCAAACAAGGGAAACATACAAACACTACTACCGAAAAATAACCGGAGCTAGCAACCACTGGTCATTAATATCACTTAATATCAATGGTCTCAATTCACCTATAAAAAGACACAGGCTAAGAGAATGGATACGAAAACAGGATCCAGCATTCTGCTGTTTACAAGAAACACACCTCAACCTCAAAGATAGACACTACCTCAGAGGAAAGGGTTAAGAAAAGATTTTCCAATCAAATGGACCTAAGAAATAAGCAGGGGTGGCTACCCTAATATCTAACAAAATTGATTTCAAACTGAAATCAATCGCAAGAGATAGAGAAGGACACTTTATACTCATAACAGGAAAAATTCATCAAGATGAAGTCTCAATCCTTAATATCTATGCCCCTAATACAAGAGCACCCACATATGTAAAAGAAACATTACTAAAACTGAAATCACACATCAAACCCCACACACTAATAGTAGGAGATCTCAACACTCCTCTCTCGACAATGGACAGGTCAAACAGACAGAAACTTAACAGAGAAATACAAGAACTAACAGATGTAATGAATCAAACAGACTTAACAGACATCTATAGAACATTCCACCCAAACAAAAAAGAATATACCTTCTTCTCAGCACCTCATGGAACCTTCTCTGAAATTGATCACATTCTCAGTAACAAAGCAAACATCCACAGATACAGAAAAAAATTGGAGTAATCCACTGTGTCTTATCAGATCACAATGGAGTAAAGTTAGAATTCAACAATAATACTACTCCCAGAAAGCCTATAAACTCATGGAAACAGAAAAGTCAAGTACTGTACCACCCCTGGGTCAAGGAAGAAATAAAGAAAGAAATTAAAACCTTCCTTGAATTCAATGAAAATGAAGGCACAACATATCCAAACATATGGGGCACTATGAAAGCAGTGCTAAGAGGAAAGTTCATAGCACTAAGTGCCCACATAAAGAAAACAGAGAAAGCTCACATCAGTGACCTAACAGCATGCCTGAAAACTCTAGAAAAAAAGCAGCAGACTCACCCAGACAGGAAATAATCAAATTGAGGGCTGAAATCAAAGAAATAGAAACACAGAAAACCATACAAAGAATCAACGAAACAAAGAGCTGGTTCTTTGAGAAAATCAACAAGATTGACAAACCCTTATCCAAACTAATCAAAAGGCAAAGAGACAACAACCAAATTAACAAAATCAGAAATGAAAAGGGGGGCATAACAACGGACATGGAGGAAATTAAGAGAATCATTAGGTCCTACTACAAAAAGCTGTACTCCACAAAATTGGAAAATGTAGAAGAAATGGACAATTTTTAGGATAGATACCATCTACCAAAATTAAATCAAGACCAAGTGAGCAATTTAAATAGACCTATAAGTCATGAGGAAATAGAAACTGTCATCAAAAACCTCTCAACCAAAAAAAGCCCAGGACCAGATGGTTTTACTGCAGAATTATACCACAACTTTAAAGAAGAGCTAATACCTATACTCATCAAAGTGTTCCACATAATAGAAACAGAAGGGTCACTGCCAAACTCTTTTTATGAAGCTATAGTTACCCTGATACCAAAACCACACAAAGACTCAACCAAGAAAGAGAATTACAGACTAGTCTCACTCATGAACATCAATGCAAAAATTCTCAATAAAATACAGGCAAATTGAATCCAAGAACACATCAAAAAAAATAATAATCCATCATGATCAAGTAGACTTCATCCCAGAGATGAAGGGCTGGTTCAACATACAAAAATCTATCAATGTAATCCATCATATAAATAAACTGAAAGAAAGAACCATATAATCACTTCATTAGATGCCGAAAAAGCACTTGACAAAATTCAACACACCTTCATGATTAAAGGTCTTGAAGAGATTAGGGATACAAGAATCATATCTAAATATGGTGAAGGCAATATTTAGCAAGCCGACAGCTAACATCAAATTAACTGGAGAGAAACTCAAATCAGGAACAAGACAAGGCTGTCACTCTCTCCATATCTCTTCAACATAGTTCTTGAAGTTTTAGCAATAGCTATAAGACAACATAAGGAGATCAAGGGGATACAAATTGGAAAGGAAGAAGTTAAACTTTCGGTATTTGCAGATGATATAATAGTGTATATAAGTGACTCCAAAAACTCTACCAGAGAACTCCTACAGCTGATAAATACCTTCAGGGAAGTGGCAGAATACAAGATAAACTTTAAAAAAAAATCAGTAGCCCTCCTATACACAAAGGATAAAGAAACTGAGAGGGAAATCAGAGAGACATCACCTTTCACAATGGCCACAAATCACATAAAATATCTTGGGGTAACACTAACAAAGGATGTGAAAGACCTATTTGACAAGAACTTTAAGTCTTTGAAGAAAGAAATTGAAGAAGATACCAGAAAATGGAAAGATCGCCCATGCTCTTGGATAGGAAGGATAAACATAGTAAAAATGGCAATCTTACCAAAAGCAATCTATAGATTCAATGCAATTCCCATCAAAATCCCAACACAATTCTTCACAGACCCTGAAAGAACAATAATCAACTTCATATGGAAAAACAAAAAACCCAGGATAGCCAAAACAATCCTGTACAATAAAGGAACTGCCAGAGGCATTACCACCCTGACATCAAGCTCTATTACAGAGTGACAGTAATGAAAACAGCTTGGTACCGGCATAAAAACAGAGACTGACCAATGGAATCGAACTGAAGACCCGGATATTAATCCACACATCTATGAACACCTGATTTTTAACAAAGAAGCAAAAACTATACAATGGAAAAAAGAAAGCATCTTCAACAAATGGAGCTGGCATAACTGGATGTCAACCTCTAGAAGAATGAAAATAGATCCATATCTATCGCCATGCACAAAACTCAAGTCCAAATGGATTAAAGACCTCAATATAAATCTGACCACACTGAACCTGATAGAGGAGAAAGTGGGAAGTAACCTTCAATGCATGGGCACAGGAGACCACTTCCTAAATATAACCCCAGTGGCACAGACAGTAAGAGCAACAATGAATAAATGGGACCTCCTGAAACTGAGAAGCTTCTGTAGAGCAAAGGACACAGTCATTAAGACAAAAAGGCAGCCTACTGAATGGGAAAAAATCTTCACCAATCCCACATCAGACAAAGGACTGATCTCCAAAATATATAAAGAACTCAAGAAATTAGACATTAAAATTCTAAATAACCCAATTAAAAAGTGGTGTACTGAACTAAACAGGGAATTCTCAACAGAAGAATTTCAAATGGCCAAAAGATATTTACAGACATGGTAACTTCCTTGGCTATCAGAGAAATGCAAATCAAAACAACTCTGAGATACTGTCTTACTCCTGTCAGAATGGCTAAGATAAAAAACACTAATGGTAGCGTATGCTGGAGAGGATGTGAAGCAAGGGGAACACTCATCCATTGCTGGTGGGAATGCAAACTTGTGCAACCACTTTGGAAATCAGTGTGGCAGTTTCTCTGAAAACTGGGAATCAACCTACCTCAGGATCCAGCAATACCACTCTTGGGAATATACCCAAAAGATGTTCAATCATACTACAAAAGTATTTGTTCAGCTATGTTCATAGCAGCATTATTTGTAATAGCCAGAACCTGGAAACAACCTAGATGCCCCTCAACTGAAGAATGGATAAAGAAAGTGTGGCACATCTTCACATTAGAGTACTACTCAGTGGTAAAAAAATACAATAACATCTTGAATTTTGCATGTAAATGGATGGAATTAGAAAACACTATCCTGAGTGAGATAACCCAGACCCAAAAAAATGAATATGGTATGTACTCACTCATAAGTGAATACTAGACATAAACAAAGGACATTGAGCCTATAATTCATGATCCTAGAGAAGCTAAGTAATAAGGTGAACCCAAAGAAAAACATATATAGACCCACCTGCAAATTAGAATCAGACAAAAATTTGGGAGCAGGGGGGCAGGAGGTAGAAGGAAGGGGAGAAAGGGGTTTGAGAAGAATTTTGAGGGAATGGGATGGTCGAGATGGAGGAAGGACAGATACAAGAGCAAGGAAAGAGATATCTTGATTAAAGGAACTAATAGGGAGGTAGCAAGAAATCTGGTTCTAGAATAATACCCAAGAACCCACAGGGGTGACCCCAGCTAAGACCCTAAGCAATAGAGGAGAGGATGTCTGAACTGGCCTTACCCTGTAGTCAGACTGATGATTATCTTAAATATCACCATAGAACCTTCGTCCAACAACAGACGGGAACAGAGGCAATGACCCACATCAGAGCACTGGACTGAGCTCCCAAGATCCAGTTGAAGAGTTGAAGAGTTGAGAGAATGAGCAAGGAATTCAAGACCATGAGGGGTTCACCCACTGAGATAGTTTGCTTCAGCTCACCAACTCCAACTGGACTGGGAGTCAACTCTGAAGAGGGTTGACAGTTGGGGCAGACTGAGGGGCCACTGATAGTGACACTGGGATTTATCTCTATGGTATGTACTGGCTTCTTGGGATCCTATTCTCTTCGGATGTAAGCCTTGCTCAACCTATATGTAGTAGGGAGGGCCTTGGACTTTCCACAGGGAGGGGTACATGGCCCTCTATTAAGATTGGGAGGGGGTGGGAGTGCCTGTGAAGGGAGTGGGAGGAGGAGATGGAGAGGGAATTTGGATTGGTATTTTTTAAGTAATAAAATAATTATAATAATAATAAAGAAGCTGCTTTGTCCTATGGCAGGGCAGAAAAGAGCTTGGTGGGAAAACTAAACTGAATACAGGGAGAAAGAAGGCAGAGTCAGGAAGACACCATGGAGCTTCCAAAGAAGAAGGACACCGGAACCTTTCCAGTAAGCCACAGCCTCATGGCAATACATAGATCAATAGAAATGCATTAATTTAAGATATAAGAGCTAGGTGGAAATACGCCTAAGCCTTCAGCCAAACAGTGTTGTAATTAATGTAGTTTTGTGTGATTACTCGAACCTGGGCAGCTGGAAAACGGAAGAAGAGTCCCTGACTACAACTCTACATACTCCTGTGTGAGTTCCCTGAGTGCTGGGACGACAGCAGGTGCCACCAGGTGTTAGTTTACATTGCCATTACCCCCTCCCCACCGCAACAATCTCAACAGCCAACCTTGTGAATGAATGACTAAGCACATGCCTCAAAGCCACACAGACCTGGGGTCCTACTCTTGGCTCTGCCACCTGAGAAAGATGCTTCCTCTTTGAGTCTCTCTACCCTCTTACCTGTCACCTGAAAACGTAATCTAGGCAGGAATTGCCCAGTAAGTACATATGTGCAAAGAAAATGTGATTTCTACAAATGGAACAAGGTATGAACCAGAATAGCTGCCCCCTCCCAAGGAAACTGGTTGCTGAAAACCACAATGTACGCAGTCCTTCCTTGCAAATAGTGGTCACACAACTCAGCTTGAGGACCAGATGATTTAAATGAGTACTGATCCAACGGCCATGTTCTGTTCCCTTGTGTTAATAATCTGTGTCTGAACTATAAATATGATAGACATGAAAGTTGAAATTTTGGTGAGCATTTTGGACCATGAGACCAGCTTAAAGATTGAAGACTTACGTGAAGACTGCAAAGCAGAACTAAACAAAAAGAGGGATGTTAGCAACAGCAATAACAGCCTGGGGTGCCGCCTGACCCATAGGGCACACCAGTCTCGAAATGAGCTGTCTCCTAATGTGCTATATGCATCAGAATTCACCCTGATGAGGCTGCTATTTTTCATGACTCCACTGTAGAGTTCTTCTCAGTCTATTAACAACTGACTTCACAGCTGTGAGCTTTCCCCTAATATAGAGCTCAAAAGAGTAAAACTAATAAGAATGTGCATTTGTCTCCTGCAAACAAAGCAGCCCTCTTAATTATTCACAACAGAGCCAAGTGCTGTGTTCACATTCCCACCATCCCTCTGGGGATATGGCACACAAGGGAGCATCTGTGGTTCACCTGCACAAAGAAGTAGACAAGGCCCAAGGGTGGGATGATGACAGCGGCGATGGGTGTGGCCAGCAGGATGATAATGACAGCTCCAATGACGCTGAAGAGTGAGCCCATGAACATCTTGATGACCTGTGGGATCATGGAGTCCACTGTGTCCAGCTCCTTGGAGAAGCGGTTTACTAGGTTCCCACTGGGTGTGCGCTCAAAGAAGCTCATGGGTGAGCGCAGGACATTACGCAGCAGGTCCAGGTGTAGATGACGGGAAGCAAAGATGCCCCCAATAGACACAGCCATGGAGTAGCCAAATACTGAGACACCTAGGATGGCAACAGAGATGTGAGTGTAAGATACAGGAGTGTGGTCTGCTGGCCGAACCTCAGTCTCTCAGCAAGTCAGTGATGGTTGCCCTCAGTCACCAGCCCTCATTGTGTACTATACACTGTGATTGAGTTTCTGAAGAAGTGAATTTTCCTTTAACATCAACGAACTAAATTCAAATCATCTCCCATGACTGGAGGCTACTGTGCCAGACAGCACAGTTCTTGTAGCAGATACTGATGCTGTGTGAACCCAAGGAAACATCTTCTCTGTTCTTTGATCTCTCTAAAATATAATATGAAGGCCGCTGCAGTCTCTGGCTCTGTGGCAGGCTGAAGTAGATTATAGATGGAGAAACTCAAGGCATCCACACCTGATCATCTGACAGCTTGTTCCAAAGCTACCTCAGAGATCAGGAGACATCTGTGGCTCCTCCAAACACCCCCTAGGCCGCAGATTTCTTTAGGGGACTTCTATGTGAGGCTCGTTCACCAAGAACAGGGGAAGGCAAACTCTGAAGTTGGCACTGCCAAACCTGTTCAGCTGGGGGCCTCTCATGTCAATCAATGTGAGTCACCTCACCTGTATAATAGGGACAGTGACACTCAAAACCTTCCTGGCAGCATGCCTGGACACAGGAAAACTCACACACAAAAAACACTCACTTAACTGCCCACATGAGTGCATCAGGGACACAGAAAGGACATGTGTGTACAAAGCAGTTTTAGGAGCACACAGACCTACATCTAGATCACACATTGCCTGGCACAGCTTCAAAGTGAGCTCCAGAGCTGGGCTGCTACATTTGATGCCAACTCAGCCAGCAATCAGCTCCTTGAGCTGACTGGGAGGGAGGGTGGGCATGAATTCAGCAAGCATTCAGAGTCTACCATGTGGCACATTCTGTCCATGTAGGTCTGGCTCAGTTAGTGGTTGTAAATTCCATGAGGACTTGGAGTCTCAGTTAGGAAAGGACACATGAAGTAACCACACAGCCATACCTTGTAAGATGCCCAAGGCCCCATAGACACTCAGTCGGTATGTCCTGTGCTCCTGAGTCCCATTGATAGTAGGGTGGTCATCTGTCCAGAGGCTCAGCCAATAATTGGAGGCCAGTGCAGACACATGGTTGCATAGGAAGAGGAAAATACTCAAGAAGGAGATGAAGAGGCCAATGGCCTTCATGTAGTCCCAGTACACTGACAGCTGCACCTAGGACCCATAGAGTGTCAGCATGAGGTTAGCAGCTCCCATGTGACTCCTTACAGTCTAGTCCACCCTCCTGATTCTAGACCCTTGAAACCCTGCTGCCCTATCAATGATGTCAGGCAGGAATAGCAAAGCCAGACTTTCTGACTCCCATAAGAGCTTCCAGCAAGCACTCAGACAGGCTAATGCTCCATCATCACCCATAGAAACACATAAACAGAGAAGAGTCATAAAAGGCAGAGAACACCATTCAAGTGCCCAGGTGGGTAGGTACCAAGGGAGGTTCTCCCTGAGGAAGTGATGCTAAAGTGTTTACCAGCTATGAATGGAAACCAGGAAGGGGAGGCGGTGACCCACAGGTGTAAGGCCCTCCTGATATGTGAGGGAGCTCAACACATTTGGGGAAGTGATGAGAAGATGGAGAAGTGGTTGCAGCCAGGCTATCTGTAGCCTGAGAGGTCCCATTCAATACTCTAGGCTGCTCATGGCCAAGCAGTAATGAGCACAGGCAGAGACTAGAGTACCAACATGGAGTCAGCAGCTCAGATCCAAACTCCAGCAAAAGTCACTTAACCTCTCTGGTTTTGGCATAGACTTGCCATCAGATACATACACGCATTCCCATATGCCAAGCAAAGCACTCTGCACTGTGCCTCACTCACCTGCCCTGTCTGTGCCTTGTCTGCTTCCATCAACTTCCATGTCTCCTCCTTGACTCCAGCCTTCTGCAGTTCAGCTGTGCTGCTGTGCTGCTGACCAGCATCCCCACTGTGGGAAGAAGAGCCACTGATATGCCTGTTGTCAAGGAGGGTAGGATGCCAAAGAAGAGCCTTAGGGAGTGCCAGCACACACACGAACTCACATATACACTTGTGCCCCTGTGGCACTCCCCAGAAGAATGTTTTTCCATGGAAAGGGATGTATATGTCAGGAATGGGAAGGAGGAGTGAGGGAACAATCTTTCATGAAAAGAAATGATCTAGGAGTAGAGATATAGCTCAGTTGGTAAAATGAAGCTCTGGGTTCCATCTAAAGCACAGCATAAACTAAGCACACACCTGTAATCCCAGCATCAAAGAGGTAGAAACATGAGGATCAGGCATTCAAGTTTATCCTTAGTTATTTGTTCAGTCCAAGGCCAGCCTGGGATTCACAAGACCCTGCTGCTGTGGAATACTAATTGAAGATGTGCTGCATTTTTTATGCTGTGGAACATTTGTTTAACTCTGTGAAGCTATGTTACTTTGCCTGTCTAAAACACCTGATTGGTATAACAAAGAGCTAAACAGCCAATAGTTGGGCAGGAGAAAGAATAGGCAGAGCTAGCAAGCAGAGAATAAATACAAGAAATCTGGGAAGACCGGAGAGCATGAAAAGGAGGAGAGGAGGATGCCAGGGGGCCAGTCACCCAAACACCCAACTAGACACGGAATAAGAGAGAAATAAAAGATATACAGAAACAGAGAAAGGTAAAAGCCTAGACACAAAAGGTAGATGAGATAATTTAAGAAATGCTGGCTAGAAACAAGCCAAGATAAGGCTGAGCATTCTTAAGAAAGAATAATCCTCTGTATTCATTTGGGAGTTGGGTGGCAGGCCCCCAAAGAGTAAAGAACACTGGTTCAAATCTGAGCTGGACATCTCTAGAGCTGCCCAGCTGGTGAGTCTCTGTTTGTTTGCTGTGAGATGGGAGCAGGCCAGCAGTGAATTGGGAGCCAGTAGACTGCAGGCCAACAATGTGCCCAGCTTCCAGACCAGTGTGACTGTCCATGATCATATACTCACAAAGCCCAACATGCCAGGCCCCATTCCAGGTACCCAAGGAAAGACATAGATCAGTTTCAGAAGTAGGAACAAACAAATGAAAGACAGGCCTGTGTGAATTATAGGTCAGCGCAGGCTCCTTCCTAAGAAAGTTCTTGAAGGATGGAGAGGCGGGCAGGATGCACATGTCTTCCAAATCCCTGAGACTGTGGTGGATGGAGTGGAGGTGCTACCTGTCTCTTCTGAGTTCCCACAGTCAGAGATACAGGGCCAGGAGCAACGCAGGGTCAGACACCCTCCCCGTGCTTACCTCTGAGGGTGTTTCCCCATTGGCACCAGCATCCCATTCTCCACTGGCTTTGACTCCTTCCCTGAACCACTGACACCTGGCAAAGACAGGAAGAGGGGAGAATGTGGCATCAAGAGCTGGGTATGGCCAAACAAAAGACCAGGAACCCAGTCACTTCCAGAGTAGACAACAGTGACTTTGGCTGCCAGAGGGCTTGAGAAGACAGAACCACATTGATCCAAGCTCCATCCACAGCTCAGTCCCTCAAGGAGGTATAGGGGTAAATGTCACCAGGAGCCACTTACCATTTACCCAGGGTAAAAGGAACTCATGTGGAGATGCTGGAACCAAGGTTAGGAGGGGAGACAGGGCCAAGTGTGCTGGACTCTAAGCACTCAGTAGGGGGAGTCGTTTAACGTGAAATTCACACCCAGCTGCTAGGATTAGTACTGTAGCTTTTCTTTCAGACCACTAGAGAGCAGAACGATAATTAACAACAGCCAACAAGCAGAAGCAACCTGTCCCCAGGCCCATGAATGAGTAA
>PVIU01031182.1:0-15167 GCA_004026605.1 Ondatra zibethicus
CGGTCACCTCCTCTAGAACATATGGACAGTCGTGTGCTGTGTCAGGGAACCCCTAGGCGTGAAAGAAGATGATGTCTACATACCAAGCATGCTGGTATTTCCTGCACAGGGTGAGCTGTGGAAGTGTCTGCTGCTGGCTTTATTCTCCTGAGGTTCCTTATGTTTATGACTTGGGAGAGTTAATAAAGTTTTTAATACAATTGATCACTCTGCCCTGCCTGAAACAGAGAAGATCAAATATAAAAACAGTAGAATGTCTAGCAGTCCCTTCCAGAGCACTCTGGTAGCATTTTAGGCATTTTCTGTGAATCCCACTTTGTAACTGCATCTGAGATATATGTTCACATCACAGCATAGCAAAAGCCTCGCGAGAAGCATTTAGTTATTATATACTGGCAGGAACATGGTCCAGGGTTTTTCTCCTCCAGCATGTGACAATAAATAAATAGAAGTAGAATTATAACAATAGATCCAGAGCCATTCCCGTTGTAGGGTTTTAAGGAAACGAAAATTATCAAGCCCATCCTAAAAGTGGGCTGCACAGGCATCTGGGCATCCCTGCCTCCTTGAGAAAGCAGCGATTTTTCTCAGACTCAGGAAGTCCAAGCCTCAGATGTACACCAGAAGATTTCATGAAGGATCTTCTGGAAGGTTCTTTTTCATGCAGTGCAAGCATTTACTTTAATTCAAGTATCATAGTCTTGAATTGTGTAATAATATAAAAATTTCCTAGTCATATAGTGATTATCATGTGAAATTCAAGGTTGTGTGTTGATTTTATCTTGTTTAGACCAGGGAACTTGTAAGATGTGAAGGAGAAGCAGAAGTATCCAAGTTCCTGAACATGCCGCACCAGCTATGTGCTCAGTGTGCAGATGGGCTGGCTGTCAATCATGATGACATGAGTTTGATTCCTGGGATTTACATTCTGGAACGGAAGAACCAACTCCAAGGACCCCCAAGAAGTGTGTTGTTGCAAGCATGCCTCCTTCTCCTTGCCCACAAAATAAATAAATGAAATGAAAAGAAAGAAATCAGAGCTAAGGTAGATGGTCAGTTTAAACAATTAGAGATGTATCTGGAGAGATAGCTCCATAGTTGGAGCATCTGCTGCTCTTGCAGAGGACCCAGGTTCAGTTCCCAGCACCCACACGGCAGTCCCAAATCACCTGTAGCACCAATTCCAAGGGATCCAAAAGCTGCTTCTGAGGTTCACAGGCACCAAATATGTATGTAGTGAGAATACATATATGCATGGAAAATTTCCTAAATAAAATTCTATATAATCCTTAGGACAAGTTAAACTTTTATAAAATTAATAGTAATAATAATGTAAGAATAATAGCAATAACAGTACCAGTAGAGTTTTAAATAAGATTTACTGAATTATTTACTGAATTACCCTTGAGTTACTATTTTCTTTGTATAGTATATGGGCTTAATGACATAATCTCAGCCTCAGTCAGCAGAGATCAGAAACAAAATCTATGAGAGAGAGAGAAAGAAAAAGAGAGAGAGGAGGAGGAGGAGGAGGAAAAGGAGGAGGAGGAGGAGGAACCGTCAATCCTTCTACACAGCTCATTGTAAAATGCAAACAGTACATTTTCACCCCAACAGGACAGTGACTCTGTTGTCCTCACGGTCCTTTGCAAGCTGCAGCTACAAACTCTCATTCAGGAAAATGGGATCAATCTCATGAAAACACAACTTCAGTAGATGAGGCCTTGGAACCACTGGAAAAACCTTATTTTTCTGGAGGTGACCACCAGAGAAGCCTCCTTCATCCAGAAGACATAATAAGAAGATGGCAATGCCATCCTGTCATCTCAGGAGCCACCAGGCCAGGAGAGATGCAGACGTTTCTGCAGTCCTCCTGCTGTCTCCTGGTGTGGCACCACACTTTCATCAATCAGACATGCAGATCAAGCACATGCGGTGTCAAGGTCTTTAAACTGGGCATGATGTAAAGAAATGTATGCAGTTACCTCTAGACTAATCACAGGGAGCCATCTGGAGAAGGTGAACCCCTCAGCAAACCACAGAAAAGGAATCCTCAGCACTATCCCCTCCCAGGTGAGCCTTATCAGCTCATGCCAGCCTAGCAGAGCATGGCCTTGGAAGTCAGGCGACAGGACAGAAACAGCCCACCCTCAGCAGCATCATTTAAGACACATTCCTCAATCAGACAAGCTAAGGGCGACTGCCCTGTGGGCGTCCCAGGATCGCCTATTGTATTGTGAACCCAGATCGCCTTTTGCACAATGAAAACACCGTCTGATTCAGAGACACCTGGCATTCTGTATATAAGGAAATAAGTCACAGGGAAAGTGACATGGGCTTGGGAAATTGTCACACATGACGAGTGTGAAAAAGAAAAGGCTTAGTGCACAGGCGAGGAAAACAATACTCAAGAAGGGAGAAACGACCAAGAGAAACCTGAGGCTCCCTGTGAGAGCCAGCTGTAGGGATGTCCCTGAAAGATGATCAAGTCAGCTTGCCCTGCACTGTAGTGCTCATAAAGCCATGACTGCAGACACTGTTTCATCCTGGAGTTGCTGCAATCAGGGAGAGCCCTGTAGTACCTGACATCACCAAATGGGCCTCTAACAAGTGACAAGTGCTTAGGACAGTGACCCGAACTTGTGATCTGGTTGGAAGTAGAGAGTGGAATGGGAGGAGTAAAGCCTTGACAGATGTCACTGCAGGATAGAATACTTATGCCCTGGGAGGTGCACTGCTCCAGGGAGAAGCAGGTAGGATGGACACATCTGTTTCCTCCTCACCATGGAGTCAGCCTGCCCATCTCCTGGTGTTGAAAGGATGGGTAAAGTGCATGGTTATGTCAGGACTGAATGGTACCTGTCCACTCTCACGTTCACCAAACAGTGTGCTTAGTTTTCATGCTCATCCCGCTCACCTTGACCATGCTGTCGTCACCCTCGTCCCATCTGTGAGTTCATGTAAAATGGACAGAGGGCTGGAAGGGGAACTGGCACATCTGCAAGGGATTGGGATGAGGTGGAACTGAGCAGTGTGCTCTTCTTGTTGCACAATTCTTTCTGGAAAACCAGAAAGGCTCTAGAGAGATGGCTGGTGTGTCAGGGAAGGAAGGCCATCACCAAGCAGATGTCAGCGCTGTGTCCAGAGAGGCCATGAGATACAGGAGCTGCAGGAATGCCATGGCGAATGCCAGGACAATACCTGGGCTAGGAAATGATGGCGGCTTCTGAAAAGTATCTTGGGAATTAATCCCTGTTACCTTTTTAACTGAAATAAGTGTGGGTGCTTTTCTGGGTTCAGACTTGTAGCTAGGATGTTGACCAACACTTTTACTACACCCCAAAACAGCAGGACAGGAAAGTGCTCTTTTGGAATACAGAAGTAGGAGGCTGCAGAGAAACCTCATCTCTAACCCCGCTGTAATCTCGGGACACCCATAGCCTGCAACAGCCTCTGCTTGTCTTCAGCTCAGGAGGAAACTCCTTACTACACATGACCAAGACTGCTCTCCTCTGCACAGCTGTCTCCCCCTCTCCTCTTAGTCTCTGTGTGCTAGCAGTAAGAAAGGCAACTGCTCGTGTCTGTTCTGATGGGTTTATGAAAAGATCCAGACTGAGAAAATCTGAACACTAAACACAGATCAGGACAGGGTGAGGCTTGACTAAATCCTGCATTCTCTTCTGAACAAAAGAGACCGCAGCACCTCCACTGTCGGGGCCTTGGGAAGGGGCACCTTCTCAGTGACTGGAACACAGGACAGATTAATGGACACAAATGTTCCTCTCAAGCTCTTGGAATTTGGATCTTGGTTCTTTAGACACCAAGAGGGAAAATGATCACTGTGTTCACTGTGTAGTTAATATTGAGTGTTCCAGCCACCGAGATCCCCTCTGAGGATACTTACTGTGTAGTGCACAGACAACAAGCCAAGAGCATGGGTGCGAGATTTCTGAACCCGAATCAGGATCAAATGACTTCAGGAGAAAACACCAGTGGAGACGGCTAAGTAATGTGATGTCCTCTACTAGATGATGCTGACACAAGGAAGGACATTTCCTTCC
Source organism: Ondatra zibethicus (assembly GCA_004026605.1). NCBI lineage: Eukaryota > Metazoa > Chordata > Mammalia > Rodentia > Cricetidae > Ondatra > Ondatra zibethicus. The sequence continues at coordinate 4,062 of PVIU01031182.1, forward strand.
AAACACCCTGGAATCATTTTTAATTACTTAAAGTATAGGTGGCTTATATAATGAATAGTTTTGTTTTAGTTAAGAATGCAAACCGGGTAAGAAGAAACCACACTTGTTGCCATGCTGCACACAGTCCCTGTGCCGAGGGGCTGTCAGTGTCTCCTCTGAAGATGCTGAAAACCTCCCTGAGCCCCACTCCTCTTCCTCCCACAGCCTGCCGGGGACCCAGCCACCTTCTGAGTCTGCACTTGGGTGCAGAGCACTTACCCAGATGGACGTGGCAGGGGAGGACTCTGCCTGGGGAGATCTCTACAGGTTTAGGTAGTAGGGGTTTTTAATGCATCTCTGCACTTTGTAATGCAAAGGTGATAAGTTCCCGCTGGGGATCACTTTGTAATGCAAAGGTGATAAGTTCCCGCTGGGGAGCACGGAAATGTGGCATCCCAGTGGAGCACCACGCCTGCCTGTCACAGTGCTTACTCTGTCCTGGATAACAGGCATCTAGGGAGAGCTAGGCACAAACTTTATCTGAGCTCCCCTGCTGTGGGAGAGATCAGAAAGTTTATGTCATATAGACAACCCTAACTTTTCTCATTTTATTCCTTAGACTTAACTCAAACCAGTTTTATTCACTGGGATGCCTCTCCTGGGCCTCCCATTACTCCCCGTGTTTCCAAGGGTGCTTTCCCTACACTGTGTGATAGTCAACCTTCTTCATGGGTTGCCTATAATTCTCCCCCATGGAGCATACATTAACATCACGGAGCTAGTTGGGAGATGGCTCACTGGATAAAATGATTATTATACAAGCATGAGGTTCGGAGGTCAGATCCCCAAACAGGTAAAGGTCGGGCATGTAAGCACATGCTTGTGGGACTTCACTGCCCCACTAGTCTAGCTGAAACAATAACTCTCGGGTTCAGTGAGAGACCTGGTCTCAACAAGCGAGGTGGAAAGAAATAGATGACACCTGAAGATGACCTCTGGCTTGCACATGCATACAAGAGAGAGTCTCCAGGCCCACAAACACACATGCCTACATCTCTCTTTCACACACATGCACACACATGCATGTTTACATACACACATGCACAAGCACACACAATTAGGAAACTGAAGACCTGGAGAGGTGGACTCTCCTGCCTGCAATCACACACTAAGCATTAGGAACCTGGCAGGTGTGTTCAGACCTCTCCAGCTCCTCCAAAGAGTGATTCTCGCTCCTCCAAACAGTAGTCTTACCTACAGATCCCCATCTCAGAACTTCCCAGGGACTGTGTGGGGACAGAGTGCCAAATGTAAATGGGTGACCAACGTGTAAAGCAGAAGTCTGGTCTGCTACGGGCAGAGAAAGAAATTCAGGGTTCAGAATGAGGTTGGACCATGGTGGCCCTGCTTTCCAAGTAATAACAGGCTGTGGGCTTCCTACTTCCTGGATGAACTCTACCAGATTACATGTGTTCAAAGCTTCTTCAACAACTTACTCTCCCCTCATATTCAAAAGCTTCCATTTAATCCTCCCTTCCTGACAATGGGCACTTTCCACCTTGTTTCGAAGTTCTCTGTAGCTTTCCTCAAGAGTTTCCACCTTCCCAGGCCCATCCAGGAGTGGGTTTTAAGCTTGCCTGGTCAGGGTCCTTTTGTTTTTCATTGCAACTGTGATTTGGGGGTTTTGATTATTTTCTGTTTTTGCCATCATCACAATGGCAAGTTACTTTTGCTTTCCTGACATTGGTTCTAGTTGTCTGCCTCCCCCACCTGTGGTGCTGGACAGCACCCCCAAGACTGTGCGCTTCAGTGAGAAGGCCCCTTAATGTGAGTTGTCAGTCCCTTCAGCAGGTAAGCATTGGGATCCCCCCTTTCTTTCCTTCTTTTGTGTTGTCTGTCATGTTGGTCTTCCCATCCAGTTAGGAAGGCACTTTTTTTTTATTTCAGTTTGCCCAGCACCTCCACATAAGGGCTGAGCCCCCAGGAGATGTGACCAAGGCTCAGCTCCTGAATGCTGTACCTAATTCAGAGACACGGTGTGGACATATGGACATGGCCAAAAAAAAAGTAAGTCCCCCACTAAGCATAAAAAGTGAAGATCTGACATAATTTTCCACCCCTTTTGACTACCATCTTGTCTCTGGCTTATTTCCCGCCTGCTTTCTCCCTCTACAAAATGGGTAACCTCTCCATCACCTCCACCCCTTCCACGTCTGATCTCTCTACAGCATTCAGTAATGAGAAGGCAGACAGTTCAGTCAAAACCTGCTGAGGAGAGTAGGACCACAGTTAAGACCAGATGTGCCTCTTCCCCGTCAGTTCCACTCCCGCCATGGGAGGCTACACCTCCGCTGTGGTACCCTTGGAATGAAGTGCCTCAGTGTCCACCTGCCCCCTGAAGGCAGAAAATCCTTCACAGTGTGATATGACCCCCAGCTGCTGCAGTCTCCCCAATCTCAGACCTCAAAATCCGGCAGAAGCCTTTATGTTCAACCTGGGACAAAGTGCCCCTAACGGGCCTCTTAACTGATGTTCCAGTGACCCTTGCCATGCTCATTGGATGAGGTAACTTTGTACATCCCATCCATCAGGCACGGATTGGACATCAAGCCTTCTACCAACAGATTTATGACCTGGATTTCAAAGCTCTTAAGACATGCACCCTGCAAGACCCTTCAGCTTACTTCCACAATCTTACTCAACAGCCAGGGAAACTTTTTACTGATTTTCTCACAAATGTCAATGAGACAGTGGAGCAGAGAGTAGACCTGGGGCCCCACTACGGAAATGTTAATCAAACAATTGGCTTGGGAAGGGATTAATGCCCAAAACACAATGCAATTGCAGACAATGAGGACATTCACAAGTGGTTACTGGCCACAAGACATCTTGACCCCAGTAATGGTTCCATCATTGCCCTCACCGCTTCTCTGGATGCCCTCCTTGCAGACAGGCAGTGCACCAATGACAGGCTCCCTAGTAGATAGATCTTGCTGGGGATGCAAAAACCCAGGCCATCTGCAGTGTGACTGCCCCCAGGCAAAACCCAGGACCCAATTCCCCAGATGCAATAAGGGATTTCATTGGCAAAGGATTGAGGTCACAGCCTGCCAAAGCACCAGCCCCTTTAAATTCCAAGGTGGAGTGCTCCATATCCGCACCAGTAAGAAGTAGCACTGGTAATCCAAACAATGGTCCTGCCTCTGCCTCTCAACAACTCAATGACCTTTCTGGGGTCCTAGAAGATTTCTCATACACTGGCATCCCCTGGAATCCTCAGGGACAAGCCATTGTGGAGAGGACTGATAGAGCTCTTAAGGAGCTGCTGGACAGGACTCTCTCACCACAGGCTATGAGGGGTCCTCACCTGGCCTTAACAGAGGTCCTTTTCCATACGAACTTTTTGAGTTTTGATGACAAGGGTCTCAGCCTGGCCTACAAGCACGAGGCATCTCTGCCAAGGAACACACCCCTACCCCTAAGGAGATGAAGAGATCCCATCGCCCTCCAATGGCAGACACGAGCCCCCCTGCTAACTCATGGGTGAGGGTATGCTTGTGTTTTTCCTCAGACTGCCACAACGCCAGTATGGGGCCCAGTAAGAGATGTGCCCTTGGCCATGGATCAGCCTGATCCATCAAGGAGAGAATAACTCAGGATAGGTAATGTGTATAACCCCCCCTTGTTGCCCACCCAAACAAACTGATTTATCATTAGAGGAAGAAATTGGCACTTTAAACACCTTGTCAAGTCTCAATTGTGACCCTCACTTTCCCACATTTTGCAAGAGGCCTTTTGAGATGAGGAATGTTAGTTTAGCACACTGGGAGCTGGCGCAATATATTAAGGGCCCATGGTCAACTAAGTTTCTATATTATTCATTGCAGTTAACACACAAATTTTTTTCAATTAGATCAGATAAGGGCAGAGTTTATGGCCTTTGACTCTTAATTTTTGAAAAAGTTTGACATAATATAAAAAGGCTATTTGATCCCTCCTGGATGCTCACATATTCCTTACTTGGCAGGGTGGTATTGTTAATCTTTATTCTCTTTAAATGTCTCCTGTAACATATTCAACAGCAGCGGGCAGCAACTAAGGTGACTCTTCAGGTGGTAATGGCTCTTAGATTTCCCTCTTGCAGTCCTCAACAGAAGGCTATGAATGCCTGGTTATCTGAAATTCAAAGGGCTATTATCTAGTTCCCCTGCCCTGGCAGCTCGCCAGGAATGGATGCTCTTTGAGGGATGATAGTCAATGACAGGTAAGAGTTTGTTCAGCAGGACAATCTAAGACAGGCACAGTACAGTTGCTGAGCCCTCCTGAGGTGGGATCAACAAGGCCTGGCTCTCAATGAGCACCCATGAAATAAATTAAAAAAGGGTAGATATGTAGCAAGATAAATCCTACAAGACAGAGAGATGAGCCAAACTAGACTCTGCCTGAGGGCCTAGCAAAATGTCAGAGGTCCTGATCATGCCTAGCCAATGAGGGGTGACCATGCAATATCAATGGATTGAAATGAAGCCTGGGTGCTGGGAGGAAGGTATATAAGGCTCTCCCCATTGCTGAATAAATGAGTCTGCTGTTTGCCTTTTACCTGATTCCTGGGGTCTATGCTACTGATTCCATGCCTTCTCATCACCTCCCTGAGGGAGCCATTAGGACCCAGCAACAACCGAGGATTAAGTAAGATGGATGGTACAGTATACTGATGCCTGGACTCTACCACTCCAGGACTAAATAAGATGCTGTAGTGAGCATCTTAGTAAGTCATTCACAGATGTTGGGTTTCATAGATGCTTTCAGAGAGTTCCTAGAATGTAGCTGTTAGTGCTTGTTAATGGCCAGAGCTCTAGAGTCAGTTAGCAAGGATATAAAGTCTCCTGTCACATAATGATGGAGGCATGAACAGATCTGCAACCTGTCAGAGCCCCATTACTCATCTGTCAGATGGGTACACAGGGATTACCCCCATGGTGTTGTGGAGCTAAGGAAATAGTAGACATTAGGTGCTTTGTGCCCAGTGAGTGCTCCCCAAGTGGGCCTGGGGAGTGCTTACTTTGTGTATCCTCACAGAGGATACACTGCAGGAATCTATGTACCTGGTCCATAGCAGACACTGTAAAAGATATCTGTGAGAGTGTACATGTGGCTGTTATCACTGCAGACAAAGCTGTGATGAGAAATATCAGTTACTGAAATGATAGAGCTGCTCTCTGGCATTGGCTGAGCATAAAAACTACATTTCCCAATACCCTTTGCAAGTCAGAGGAGGCATGAGTGTTCTGGATATTGCTAACTAGGCTGAGGTTACTGAGTCCTGGGTTCTCTTCATTCCCCTGCCCTCAGCATTACTCTAGACATTTTAGTGCTTATAGTGGTTAAATCCCATTTCATTTTGTTGACGTGTGACCTGTTGTCAGGCAACATGACTCATTAAACATGGAAAAAATAGATGTAACATAATCTTTCACTAGCTTGTCTCCTCCCATCACCCAATGTTTGAGTTATGTCCTTCAGTAAAAATCCTAAAGACTGGTGATATACAAGTATAAATAGTGACTTTTCCAGATGTGGAATGTGAGTTTAGCATTGGCACATTTCTGTGAATTGGTCTTTTAAAACATTGAGTGACACACAATACTGTTACCTATGTGAAACACATGTGCAACAAGATTTGTTATTTGACTTCATGTCTAATGTAAAAGCATATCTCAAGCTGATGGCTTTCTGGCATTGGCTAATATCAAAGGTTTTCATGTCTGATCTGCTCTTTACATTTGGAGTTTTGCACTCACAGGAAACTTCATCAGGAGCTCGCAACACTGGAGCTGAGCAGCTCATTGCATTGGCAGGCTCTCCAGCAAGGACTTTGCTTTCCCAGGAGACTGAGAGCAAGATTCAGACCAGCAGAGAATGATCTTCAAATGAATGTTTGGGACACGCTTGTCACAAAATTTTATTATTGAACAATTACATTGTGGTATATTTAGATTCTTGTCACTTTTAAACTTTATTTTAATTTGGATGTGTATATGTGTGTGTGTTTATGTCTATGAATACAGGGACCTATGTTTCATGGTTTGTAGAGGTCAGAATTCAACCTGATATTCTGTTCCAGACTTTCCACTTTGTTGAAGGTTGGGTCTCTTGTCATCTCTATGGTGTGGACCAGGCTAGCTGCAGTGGATATTCTGGAAATTCCCCTCCCTACTACCCATAAGAACTCTGGGATGGAAGATGCCCAGTAACCCATTGTCTGGTGTTATGTGGATGCTGGGTATCTGAACTCAGATCCTTGTTCTACAGTGAATCCTTTATCCATAAAACTTAATGGGGACTAGAGAGAATGCTGTGATAGCTGCATGAAGATAATATGTCTTTTATTATGAGGAAGCACACAAAACATACAAAGATGTCATCTGAACATTCTAGTCATACAACTGAGTGCTGGTGAGCACATGCACATCGTTGTGTCCCATAACTGCACATATCTGCAGTATTTGTTTCCCCTGAATTGAAATTCTATCCATCAAGCAAACAAAAAAACTCCATTTACACTCTTTCTTGAACCTCTAAAATGACACTATATTTTGTCTCTACTGTGTGTTCCACCCTCTCTCAGCCAATCTACATAATACTTGTTTTACTCTTACTGACTTATCTTACTTTGCTTAGCAACTTCATGGTTTGTCTATGTTCCATTGTTGCAGAAAACAACCAAGGGATGAGACACCCAAGTTGAAGCTAGGAAGCATTTACCATATGGAAACAATAGATCCAGGGGACAACAATCCAAAAGCTGAGCCCTAAATTAATTTAAACAAAGATTTTTATGCCCCCTGTGTTCCTGTGTCCTCCTGCATAGCAAGCTAGAGTGGAACATATTTGATTGGCTAATTAAGATTGCTAAACTGTTCCATAAGCATAAATGCTTGCCCAAGCAACATAATTTACCACAGCCCATTTAAAGTGCAGGTAAGAGGGAGGAGGAACTGGGTTTCTCAAGAGATATAGGTGGAGTCTTGAACCTCAAGGGAGCTGATTAGTATGGTGTATTTATTTCTTGTTTTTCAGGTCTCAAAACCACAGCACCATGTGCTAGAATTGCCTTACACTTTAAGACTGAGCAATATCTCACACCATGTAAAGGCTGTGTTTTGGTCATATGTTCTGATGATTCTAGACAGTTGTTTCTGTAAAAAATTCCAGCCAGCTTTTTAAATTCCAGCCGTGGCATGGTTCAATCTTTTCCTGTTCCAACCTTTTGTTCCCCTCTATCTGGTAGACTTTTCTATGAAGCAGGATTTTTGAATGACTCTCACTCCTTCATTTGGCAAAGTTCAGCAGTCTTTTTCCTTTGTATCCTGCTTGTCCAATTCATACAGTACACTTTCAGTAGTCAAGGTAAGAGCATGTTTTTTCCTGAATGGCTAGCTATGCCGCAATGAAGGCAAATTCCATATGGAGGTTCTTCAATGACCATCATCTTCTCTGAAGTAAATTGGAGCTGCCAGAAGCAGACATGTCTCACTGTCACAAAAAGCCTCAGGTTATTAAAAATCTTAAATTCCCTATTCTGTAGGTCTTTGAAGTACTTGAAGAGCATCTATCTAAAGTATATCTGAAATAGGAGGATATATCTAGGCTCAAGAGAAGAAGAGAAGAGGAGAAGGAGAAGAGAATAGGGAGGAGAGGGATATGCCTGATATAAGAAGCCAGGCAGGTACCAGCCAGCCAGACACTGGAGAAAGCAGTAAAATTAAGACATCAGGAATCCATGCCAGGAATCAGCATCAGAACAAGGAGGTAGCTGGCCCAGGCATCACTGGGAGACAGCATTAGTGCGAGGCAGCAGCAGGTCCAAGCCATGCCAGGAGACAGTGTTAGCAACATGGTGGGCTGCAGTGACAGCAGTGGTCTCCAGAAACTATATGACCACTGAAGCCTCAGCCTCAGGCTGCCTGCACCAAAAAGAGTGATCACTGGAGTTGTGGCACCACCTACACCTGCAGTAGTCACTACCAGAGTTGTGGTCCCAACTGCACTTAGAGTAGTGAACATCTGAGCCTTGGGCACAAATATACCTGGAGGAGTGATCACCAGAGGCTCAACCCTGCCTGCACATGAAAGGGGCATTTAATAGAGCCACAGATCCCAGCTACACCAATTGGAGGAAGAGGGTACCTCCAGAAGCAAGGCTCCACCTGTACCAATAGGAAGAAGAGATGGGTAAACAACAGGGTAGAATACACTCAACAGCACAAAGAACAATACAGCACCACCAGAAACAAGTGATTCTACAGCAATCCCAGTGCAGATGAAGTAGAAGAAAACATCATTAAAAATGACTTTATGAAGATGATTAAGGCCAATAAAGAGGAAATGAAAAATTCCCTTAAAGAAATGGAAGAAAAGATTAATAAAAAATTGGAAGAAATCAACAAATCCCTTGAAGAAAACCAGGAAAAAGAAATCAAACAGATGAAAGAAATGTTTCAAGACTTAAAAATTAAAATAGAATCTATAATGAAAACACAAACTGTAGGAACTCTGGAAATGTAAAATCTGGGTAAATGATGGGGAACTACAGATGCAAACATAACCAACAGAATACAAGAGATGGAAGAGAGACTCTCAGGTGCTGAAGATATAATAGAGGAAATAGATTCATTGGTCAAAGAAAATGTTAAATCCATCAAATTCTTAACACACAGTATTCAGGAAATTTGGGACACTATGAAAAGACCAAGCCTAAGAATAGTAGGAATTGAAGAAGGAGAAGAAGTCCATCTAAAAAGCACAGAAAATATATTCAACAAAATCATAGAGGAAACTTTCTCAACCTAAAGAAGGACATGGCTATAAAAATACAAGACGTTTACAGAATATCAAATAGACTGGACCAAAAAAACAAAAAAAAAAAACAAAAAAAAGTCTCCTTGCCATATAATAGTCAAAACACTAAACATAAGAAAGAAAAGAAAGAAAGAAAGAATATTAAGAGCTGCTAAGGAAAAAGACAAAGTAACATACAAACGCAGACCTATCAGAATTACACTTGATTTCTCCATGGAAACAATGAAAGCCAGAAGGAAATGGTCAGGCATTATGCAGACACTAAGAGACCACGGATGCCAGCCAAGACTACTATATACAGCAAAGCTTTCAATCAGCATAGACCGAGAAGCAAAATATTCCATGACAAAAGTAGATTTAATCAATACCTATCCACAAATCCATCCCTACAGAAAGGACTAGAAGGAAAACTCCAACCCAAGGAAGTTAACTATACCCAAAAAATGCATGCAATATATAATTCCACACCAGCAAATCCCAAAGAAGAGAAACAAACATGCATTACTACCATCACCACCAAAAAACAAAAATAACAGTAACTAGCAATTGCTGGTCATTAATATCCCATTAATACCAATGGACTCAATTCATCTATAAAATGATGCCAGCTAACACTGAATATGAAAACAGAATCCATCCTTCTGCTGCATACAAGAAACACTCCTCTTTTACAAAACAGACATTACCTTATAGTAAAGGGTTGGAAAAAGATTTTCCAATCAGATGGACCTAAGAAACAAGCAGATGTAGCTATCTTAACATCTAACAAAATAGACTTCAAATGAAAAATTAGTCAAAAGAGATGAAGAAGGTCATTTTATATTCATCACAGGAACAATCCATCAAAATGAAGTCTCAATTCTAAACACCTATGTCCCTAATACAAGGGCAATCTCATTTGTAAAAGAAACTTTACTAAGGCTTAAATCACACATCAAGCCCCACACACTAATAGTGGGAGACTTCAACAACAAACTCTCACCACTGGGCAATTTGTCAAACAGAAATTTAACAGAGAAATAAAGGAACTAACAGATGTTATGACTCAAATGGGCTTAACAGACATCTGTAGCACATTCCACACAAACAAAAAAGAATATACCTTCTTCTCAGCACCCCACAGAACCTTATCTAAAACTGACCACTTACTCGGTAACAAAGCAAACCTTAACAGATACAAAAAAAAAAAAGAAATACCCCCTGTATCTTATCAGATTATCATGTTAGAATTCAACAAAAACACTAATTTCAGAAAGCCCATAAATTCATAGTAATTGAACAAAGCTCAACTGAATCACCTCTGGGTCAAGAAAGAGATAAAGAAGGAAATTAAAGACTGCCTAAAATTCAATGAAAATGATCACACAACATACCCAAACTTATGGTACACAATGAAAGCAGTAATAAGAGGAAAGTTCATAGCACTAAATGCCTACATAAAGAAGCTAGAGAAGTCCCACACTAGTGAATTAACAGAAATGAACTCACACAGGAGGAGTAGACAACTGGAAATAATCAAACTGAGGACTGAAATCAATAAAATAGAAACAAAGAAAACAATACAAAGAATCAATGAGACAAAGAGTTGGTTGATCAAGAAAATCAATAAAATAGACAAAGCTTTATCCAAACTAACCAAAAGACAGAGATAGAATACCCAAATTAACATTATCAGAAATGAAAAGGGGACATAACAACAGAAACTGAGGAAATCCAGAGAATCATTTAGGTCATACTTCAAAAATCTGTACTCCACAAAATTGGAAATGAACAATTTTCTGGATAAGGACTACATACCAAAATTAAATGTAGACCAGATAAACTATTTAAATAGACCTATAACCCCCATGGAAATAGAAACAGTCATCAAAAATCTCCCAACCAAATAGAAGCTCAGGACAAGATGGTTTCAGAGCAGAATTCTACCAGAACTTCAAAGAAGAACTATTATAATACTCCTCTAACTGTTCCATACAATAGAAACAAAAGGAATGTTTCCAAACTGTTTTTGCAATGCTACAGTCACCATGATACCCAAACTGTTGCATGAGGAGGAGTGGGCTGTGTCCTGCTGCCCAGCTCCTGGTCGTTGGCCTGCTTTTGGTCCCAGCTAGCTTATATCCAAAATAATTACACAGAAATTGTATTCATTTAAATACTGCCTGGCCCATTAGTTCTAACCTCTTCTTGGCCAACTCTTACATCATGATTCAGCCCATTTCTAATAATCTGTATTCACCACGAGGATGTGGCTTACCGGCATGA
>PVIU01031183.1:0-15157 GCA_004026605.1 Ondatra zibethicus
TTGGGAATCAACCTACCTCAGGATCCAGCAATACCACTCTTGGGAATATACCCAAGAGAAGTCCAATCATACTACAAAAACATTTGTGCAACTATGTTCATAGCAGCATTGTTTGTAATAGGCAGAACCTGGAAACAACCTAGGTGCCCCTCAATGGAAGAATGGATCAAGAAAGTGTGGATTATATACTCATTAGAATGCAATCTTGTTTTAAAAAGACACCTGGGCTTGGTGGCTGTAATCTCAGCATATGGGAAGGGAGGCTGAGACACTGGCATCTCCAGTAGAGGCAGCATGGGCTACATAATGAGACCCTCACTTAAAAAATACAGCAAATTTAGACAATGTATTTTTAGAATGGAATTTTACTGATTTTTAATAACCTTATGAAAATTAGTTTGAATTTATATCTGGAAGGTTCATATTTGTTTTGTTTTTGTTTTTGTTTTTGTTTTTTTTTTGGAAACTGTTACCAGGACTGGAGAGATGGCTCAGAGGTTAAGAGCACTGGCTGCTCTTCCAGTGGTCCTGAGTTCAATTCCCAGCCACCACATGGTGACTCACAACCATCTGTAATGAGATCTGGCACCCTCTTCTGGCCTGCAGGGAGACATGCAAGCAGAACACTGTATACACAATAAATAAATCTTTAAAAGAAAAGTGGGGGAATGTTCCACACACCTTTAATCCCAGCACACAAGAGGCAGAGGCAGGTGGATTTCTGTGAGTTCAAGGCCAGCCTGGTCTACAGAGTAGGTTTCACGACAGGCTACATAGCTACTGAGAAACCCTGTCTTGAAAAACAAAACAAATGAACAAACAACAACAAAAAAGAAAACTGCCACCATCCATATACAAATATTAAGAAAACATGATGCTTGTATAACAACCCACTTATTTGTAAAATATTTTGATTTTTCACTGTGTATCTGTTTTCATGATTTTGTGCATGGTGCATAATTGTTTCCTAGAATGATAAATACTTGAAACAGTTTGATATCTAGAATTCTAGCAGGTAGTTCTTTTTAAATTAAAATACTATTTTATTTTTTAATGTGTGTAGGTACTTGCCTACATGTGCATCTGTGTACTATGTGCATTCCTGGTGCCCATGGAGGCTGAAGGACAGTGTTGTATACCACAGAACTGGGGTTACAGATGGTTGTGAGCTACTATGTAGGTGCTGGGAATCTAGTTCTGATTCTTTGGAAGAGAAGTCATGCTCTTAATTGACAAAACAGCCCTGAGATGTAGTTTTCTCACATAACTTTTTACAAATTGAAGAGCAATGAAAGCCCAGGACAAGCTGAGTAGAACTGACTGATAAAGTCACCAGGGGGCCCCAGTCACTATTTGGGGCTCATCGTACTCTTTCCCCAGCAATTCCCTCTAATTAGGAAGTAACTCGGTTCTTTAAAACTCTCATGTTAATCAAGAAACACAAGCGTGAAAGTCAAGATGACAGAAGTCAAGATCTGTCATGCGTTTATGATGCTTGTGATTTCAGGCCAACATGAGCACATACTCAACAGTAACAAAACAGATGAGGTCAGGATGGAATCTACGACGGGACACACGGAGTCTGTCTCTATCCATGGTAACCGTAACTGGACTATTCCCCTTAATGAGAAATTTATAACATGTGTGTGGAAATCATTTGAACCACTACATCACTTACGGGAGTAAATAAAGCAAACAATAAAATGTCCATTAGCAATATGGTACTTAACATGAGATTCTATTAGTACTTTATTCACAGTCAACTCAGTATATTCTGACATCATGAATCCAGGTTTTGCTGTTAAAGAGCCAGTTTAAATACTATATTTTAAGTTATTATCTTTAAAATCTTGAACTATCAACCTTTTGTTATATTATTAATTTCCTGATAAATTTTAGATAATAGTGTTCAATTTTAAGGGACTTTACAAAATAAGTACTCATGTGATTTGTCTAAGCTGAGGTATAATGTGCATGGTACACAGGCATGCAGTAGACATTACCTTTCCTATCAGCAATTCTAAGGTAATTACTAGGTCCTCAGACTAGAAATCAGCTTTCCAGAAAGCTGAACTCCCATAGGTCTATCACAATTTTGTTAGTTTTCCTTGAATTTCTTTAAAAATTTTACATTTTATGATACATACAATTATTAAATCTACAAGAGAAACATTTTAATGGGGAGCAGTAATTATAGGTACCTCATCAACTTGTTGAAATAATTGAATTAAACAATACGTTAAAGTAATTTGAGTATGTCTTCACTGTAACAGTAGCTGTAATAATCAGCACATACTTTTAGTTCACCTTTTACTTTATTTTTTAAATTATCAGTATAAAGAATATGATTCACATGCTTATAATATTTTCACATATTTTAGCAGGTATTTATATTTTTTAACCAAGCCATCAATGATTGTGGTTATTTGATTTCACACAATGTTAAACAGAACCAGATTTCCTGGTAACATTTCTATTACATGGTAAAAATAATAATTCTGAAATCCACCTCCTGACACACTTTCTATCATGCCAAATGTACTGTGTCTAAATAAAATAATGTACTCCTATTCAAAATCATAATCATTTGCCTAGACTTTCCATATCATCTAAACATATTTCATTGAAGATTTGAAACAAAAAAATCATGCATCAGTATTTAGTTTTACCAAGTTTATTAAGTACAATGAGAATAAATTTATAATAAGAAGATATAACTGCAATGAGGGAGAATTTTGATATGGAATTCACAATAGAAAAAATCTAAAAGGATTTCATTTTTAGAAAAAAAATAGAAACTTATAGGTAAACACATAGGGCTGAAGAGATGGCTCAGCCGTTAAAGTCTGTGCTCACAACCAAAAAAACAAGTAAACACATAGATAATAAGTAGAAAGACCCATAGATAAATGAGCACACATAGAAATGAGTTGAACGTATAGAATATAGTGATTACTGTAAACGTGCAATTTTATTAAATACCAAAGTACCAATCCTATTACAGATTATGCTTTTTTTCTCCCTTGCCTATAAATTCAGAAAGAAGAAATGATACTTTTAATATCACAAGTGCTTTCACCTGCCAGAGAAAAGCACTACCTTCTGGATGGTGTCCTTAAAGGCTTGCTTCACTTGCTGGTTCCTCAGGGTATAGATAAATGGATTCATCATAGGAGCAACAGAAGTATTGAGGATGGCTACTCCTTTGGTCAGGGATGCTCTTTCTTTGGCAGAAGGATTGGCGTACATGAATATGCAGCTTCCATACGAGATAGAAATGACAATCATGTGAGAAGAGCATGTAGAAAATGCTTTTTTCCTCTGACTGGCAGATGGAAGTTTCACAATTGTCATGATGATGAACATGTAGGAAAGAATAATTAATGCTAAAGTGAAGAGCAGTATCACTATCGCAGAATAAAACCCAATCACTTCCAGGAGCCATGTGTCTGAGCAGGATAGCTGCAGGAGGGGGAAGTAGTCACAAGCAAAGTGATCAATGACATTGGAGCCACAGTAATCTAACTGAAGAAAAAGAATGACTGGCGGAAAGATGTTTAAGAACCCTGTCAGCCAGGCAGAAAAAACCAGCAATATGCAGACTCTCCTGTTCATGATGGTTGTATAATGTAGTGGTTTGCAGATGGCCACATAGCGGTCATAGGACATAGCAGTTAGAAGGTAAAATTCAGTGATTCCCATGAAGATGAAGAAAAACAACTGAGCTGTGCAATTATTGTAGGAAATAGTTTTGTCTTTGGTGACAATTGTGCTTAGAAATCTAGGGATGCAGACAGTTGTAAAGGTTATTTCTAAAACAGAGAAGTTCCTGAGGAAGAAATACATGGGGGTCTGCAGCTGGGGATCTATCAAGGTGAGAGTAATGATGGTCAGGTTTCCAGTGACACTCAGAATGTACGTGATGATTAAAAAGAGGAAGATCACCACCTGAAGGTCAGGGTCATCCGACAGTCCTAACAGAATGAATTCTGTGGGCACTGTGCGGTTTTTCATTGTGGATCTTTGTCTCATCCCCTCTAAACATAAAGCTAGATTTCTCTATACCACAAAACACATAGAATAGTATTGAAGATAGGGCATGGCGTTTAGAAAACATTTGTAAAGATGAAGTCTTATGAAATAAGCAAAAACGTGCTGTTCCTTTTTTCCGTTCAAATGACAAATAACTTCTGTTGTTCAACCTGCTGTCTGAAAAACATATTATAGCTAATAGTGTGAATTAAAATTCTGATGATATCACTTGAACCACTTTTCAATGTTTTAAAATAGAGCTATAATAATTTAAAAATTATTGAGTTGACTGTTGAAGCATGTAAAATAGTGTGACTGATCTTCCCTTCCTGCAACATTGTAAAAATTAGTCTAGAACATGGCATAGTCTAAACACACAGCTCAAAAGCTTTAGAGGTAATTTAACCTTACCTACAGATTTATATTTTGTAAAACTAAGTGCACTGTGGCTTAGGAAACTTTTCACAAGTCCAGCAACAATTGGCTCTGATGACTGCCTCACTGGAGAAGCAAGCTGTTTACTTGTGGACATGGTCAGGCATTCTCATGTGTATTTCACACTTCAGGCCCTTTGGATAATGATGATATTTTTCTCCTTGTGTGATTAAACTCTTCCTTTTATAATACAAAGACAAAAAGAAGACAAGAAAGGAAAACCTGTTTTTAAATAATAAGTCATTAACTAGATACATTTAATTCACAAAATGTGTAATTCAATTTTAACATAATATTTCTATATAAATGAACAAATAATATTTGTAGGAAGTAGATAATCTTTTAAATAATTGAAAATTCCCTTTGAAAACTCTATTTCTATCACAGTATAACATTAAATATAGGGCCTGTGAGAGAATAATCTGGTACTTAGTGTTAGCTTTCTGTTTTGGGGTCTAACTAATAATGTTTTTGTTAATAACATTTATTTAGTTTTTAGTGTTAAAAGGGCCATGAGCCCACAGAAATGTATATGAAATATTTCAAGCTATTTTTAACTTGGCACACTATATAATGGGTTTCATTATTACATTTTTATGCATATACATCATTGTATCTTACAGTGTACATAGAGCAAGAGTAATAACTTGCTTCATCATCTTTCCTCTTTCCTTGCCACTGGTCCCCTTCCTCCTCCTGCTCTGCTTTCATTACACACATGCACAGGCACACACACACACACACACGCACACACCCACATGCACAAGCACACAAACAGCCCTTTTTTCCCTTTATATAGCCCCTTAAGACCTCATTCAATTTTCACATTGCATATATGTATGTAGAGATAATACTGTATATGCTTAAATAAATTGGAATATTGTATAATACATGAAGATAACAAACTTACTTCTGGGTTCATCTTAAAAACGAAGTCTGAAATCTTACTTTCTTAATTAGCCATAATTTCAGATCTGCCAAGTTGGCTCAGTAACTGACTTGATTTCAGTTTGACTGACGAAGGTGATGATAAGACTCTGCTGTGTCTCTCCAGATATTTCTCTTGCTTAGAGACTAGTGTTTTACTCATGGCATGCTTAGTTTCTGTGACTCTAACCCCTTTGAAACAGCTTTTCAGATTACAAGGCAGCCATCATTCCTCATTCTTCCATGGACAAACACAGGGAAGCCTGTGCTAATGGAGGACCTCTTCTGTTTGCTCTTCTTCACACAACACAAACACTTACTAAAACATTTTTCCTTTCCATTTACATGGGGGTTTCAAGGGAAGATTTTGCAACACTATAATTTACACCCATAAAATAAGTAATATTTTCCTTAAGCTTAAGAGAATTTTACATTTTTTTGCAAATGAAAGTTTGAGTAATCAAAAAATAAGGAAGATTGCTATCAAAAAAATAAGGAAGATTGCTATCTCAGTATGCTCTCAAGATGGACCTGGAGTTGGTCTTACTTTATCTTCATCTTTCTGTTAGCCCAAGGGAATTGAGTAAACAAAGAGTGCCATGGAGAGTCATCATTAAGACACAGGTGAAACTTGCTTCTTTTTGTTAATATTGATAGGAAGTATGCAAAAATTCAAAGTAAATGAAGCAAAAATATGACTAATATGTAATAGAATTTTATTTTCTTTTAAAAAATTTCATTTTATTTTTAATAAGTGACTATCTGAGTGTGTGTGTGTGTGTTTGTGTGTGTGTGTGTGTGTGTGTGTGCACGCAAGCACATGTGTATGTGCAAGTGACTGCGGGTGCCTGCAGAGGCCAGAGACCTTGGATTTCCTGGTACAGGATTTACAGGTGGGGAAGTGAACTCAGGACCTCTGGAAGAGAAGTATATGCTTTTGACCATCTATCTAGTCCTGAAGTTTGTTTGTTTGTTTGTTTGTTTATTTATTTATTTATTTATTTACTGTATGAGTTCATACTTTTCTTCTGGACCTGTCTTCCGGAGAGTTGTCATGCTTGTATTCTTTGAAGTTTGGTAACCCAGGAAAGTCTTTTTGCTCTGCCACAATGAGATGTTACTTGGATTTATTGTATGACTTAAATGTGTTTCTAAAAGGATGGGGTTGAGGACCTATGTGTTTTGACTGTCTTTCTAACCTTTGTTTTTTAAGTTTGTATTTATGTATGTATTTTTCCTTCTTTTTAAAAAATTTATTAGATTTTTTTTTTGTAAAAAATACCAATCCAAGGTCCTACTCCCTCCCCTCCTCCCATACTCTCCACACAAACTCCCACCCATCCCCAATCCACTCCATAGAGAGGGTAAGGCACATTGCTTTGTGGAAGGTTCCAGGCCCTCCCTACTATATCTAGGCTGATCAAGGTATCATCCACATAGACTAGGTTCCCAAAAAGCCAGTACAAGCAGTAGGGATAGATCCTTGTGCCACTGCGTGTGGCCGGCCCTTCAGTTTGTCCCAACCATGAAACTCTCAACCACATTCAAAGGGACTAGTTTGGTCCTATGCTTGTTCCTTCCCAGTCTGGCTGGAGTTGGTGAGCTCCTATTAGCTCAGGTAAATTGTTTCAGTGAGTGAACCCATCATGGTCTTGACTTCTTTGCTCATATTCTCATTCCTTCCATTCTTCAACTGAACTTTGGGAGCTCGATCCAGTGCTCAGATGTGGGTCTCTGACTCTGTTTCCATCAGTTGCTGGATCAAGGTTCTACGGTGATATTTAAGATATTCATCAGTCTGACTACAGGACAAGTAAAGATCAGCCCCCCTCTCCTCTATCGCTTAGGGTCTTAGCTGGGGTCATCCTTGTGGATTCCTGGGAATTTCTCTAGAGCCTGCTTTCTGCTAACCCTATAATGGTTCCCTCAATCAAGATATCTCTTTACTTGCTCTCATCTCTGTCCTTCCTCCATCTTGACCATCCCATTCCCTCATTCTCCTCAATCCTCCCCTTCTCCTCTCTTTTCCCCCTCTCCTCCCCCTTTTCCCCCACCCCCATGCTCCCAATTTTGTCAGGTGATCTTATCTGTTTCCAATTTCCAGGTGGGTCTATATATGTTTTTCTTTGGGTTCACCTAATTACTTAGCTTCTCTAGGATTATGAACTATAAGCTCAGTGTTCTTTGTGTACAGCTAGTATCCACTTATGAGTGAGAACATACCATATTCATCTTTTTGGGTCTGGGTGACCTCACTCAGGATAGTGTTTTCTAATCTTATCCATTTGCATGAAAAATTCAAGATGTCATTGTTTTTTACCACTGAGTAGAACTCTAATGTCTAAATGTGCCACATTTTCTTTATCCATTCTTCAGTTGAGGGGCATCTAGGTTTTTTTCAGGACCTGGCTATTACAAATAATGCTGCTATGAATGTAGTTGAACAAATGCTTTTGTAGTATGATTATCTTTTGGCTATATGCCTAAGAGTGGTATTGCTGGATCCTGAGGTAGGTTGATTCACAATTTTCTCAAAAACCACCATACTGATTTCCAAAGGGGTTGTACAAGTTTGCGTTCCCACCAGAAATGGATGAATGTTCACATTTTTCACATTCTCTCCCACATAAGCTATCATGGGTGTTTTTGATCTTAGCCATTCTGACAGGTGTAAGATGGTATCTCAGAGTTGTTTTGATTTGCATTTCCCTGATAGCTAAAGATGTTGAACATTTCCTTAAGTAAATTTTGTCCATTTGAGATTCTTCTGTTGAGAATTCTCTGTTTAGTTCTATACCTCATTTTTAAATTGGGTTATTTACAATTTTAATGTCTAATTTCTTGAGTTCTTTATATATTTTGGAGATCAGACCTCTGTCTGATGTGTAATTGGTGAAGATCTTTTCCCATTCAATAAGCTGCCTTTTTGTCTTTTTGACTGTGTCCTTTGCTTTACAGAAGCTTCTCAGTTTCAGGAGGTCTCATTTATTTATTATTGCTCTCAGTGTCTGTGCTACTGGGGTTATATTTAGGAAGTGGTATCCTGTGCAGATGCACTGAAGACTATTTCCCACTTCATCTTCAATCAGGTTCAGTATGGTCAGATTTATAATGAGGTCTTTAATCCATTTGGACTTGAGTTTTGTGCCTGAGGATAGCAATGGATCAGTTTTCATTCTACTACATGTTGACATCCAGTTATGCCAGCACCATTTGTTAAAGATGCTTTCTTTTTTCCATTGTATAATTTTAGCTTCTTTGTCAAAAGGTGTTTATAGGTTTGTGGATTAATGTCCTCGTCTTTGATTTAATTCCATTAGTTAACCTCTCTGTTTTCATTACTGTAGCTCTGTTATTTGCAATGTTATTTGCATTATTATTGATGTCAAGGATGGTGATCCCTCCAGAAGTTCCTTTATTGTACAGGATTGTTTTGGCTGTTTTGAGTTTTTTGTTTTTCCATATGAAGTTGAATATTGTTCTTTCAAGGTCTGTGAAAAATTGTGTTGGGATTTTGATGGGGATTGCATTGAATCTTAGATTGCTTTTGTTAGGATTTCCATTTTTACTATGTTGATCCTACCTATCCAAGAGCATGGGAGATCTTTACATTTTCTGGTATCTTCTTCAATTTCTTTCTTTTAAGACTTAAAGTTCTTGTCAAATAGGTCTTTCATTTCTTTGGTTAGTGTTACCCCAAGATATTTTACGTTATTTGTGGCTATTGTGAAAGATGTTTCTCTGATCTCCTTCTCAGCTTCTTTATCATTTATGTATAGGAGGGCTACTGATATTTTTGAGTTGATCTTGTATCCTGCCACATCACAGAAGGTATTTATCAGCTGTAGGAGTTCTCTGGTAGAGTTTTGGGGTTACTTATATACACTATCATATCATCTGCAAATAACAAAAGTTTGACTTCTTCTTTTCCAATTGGAATCCCTTTGATCTCCTTTTGTTGTCTTATTGCTATAGCCAAAACTCCAAGAACTATGTTGAAGAGATATGGAGAGAGCAGACAGCCTTGTCTTGTCCCTGATTTTAGTGGAATTGCTTTGAGTTTCTCTCCATTTAATTTGATGTTAGCTGTCGGCTTGCTGTATATTGCTTTTATTATATTTAGATATGTTCCTTGTATCCCTAATCTCTCCAAGACCTTTATCATGAAGGGGTGTTACATTTTGTCAAATGCTTTTTCAGCATCTAATGAAATGATTATATGGTTTTTTCTTTCAGTTTATTTATATGATGGATTACATTAATAGATTTTCATATGTTGAACCTGCCCTGTATCTCTGGGATGAAGCCAAATTGATCATGGTGGATGAATTTTTTTTATGTGTTCTTGAATTTGGTTTGCCAGCATTTTATTGAATATTTTTGCATCCATGTTCATGAGTGAGATTGATCTCTAATTCTCTTTCTTGTTTGAGTCTTTGTGTGGTTTTGGTATCAGGGTAAATGTAGCCTCATAAAAAGAGTTTGGCAATGTCCCTTCTGTTTCTATATGTTGGACCACTTTGAGGAGTATAGGTATTAGCTCTTCTTGGAAGTTCTGGTAGAATTATGCACTAAAACCATCTGGTCCTGGGCTTTTTTTGTTTGGGAGGTTTTTGATGACAGCTTCTATTTCCTTGTGACTTATAAGTCTATTTAAATTGCTCACCCAGTCTTGATTTAATTTTGGTATAGGGTATCTATCTAAAAAAATGTCCATTTCTTTTACATTTTCCAATTTTGTGGAATACAGGCTTTTGTAGTAAGACCTAATGATTATCTGAATTTCCTCTGTGTCTGTTGTTATATCCCCTTTTTCATTTCTGATTTTGTTAGTTGGGATGTTCTCTCTCTGCCTTTGATTAGTTTGGATAAAGGTTTGTCAATCTTGTTGATTTACTCAAAGAACCAGCTCTTTGTTTCATTGATTCTTTGTATTGTTTTCTTTGTTTCTATTTTGTTGATTTCAGCCCTCAATTTGATTATTTCCAGCCTTCTACTCCTCCTGGGCGGGTCTGCTTCTTTTTGTTCTAGAGCTATCAGGTGTGTTGTTAAGTCACTAATGTGAGCTTTTTCTGTTTCTTTATTTGGGCCCTTAGTGCTATGAACTTTCCTCTTAGCACTGTTTTCATAGTGTCCAATAGGTTTGGATACATTGTGCCTTCATTTCCGTTGAACTCAAGGAAGACTTTAATTTCTTTTTTATTTCTTCCTTGACCCAGGGGTGGTTCAGTAGTTCACTGTTTGATTTCTATGTGTTTGTAGGCTTTCTGAGAGTAGTAATGTTACCTTCTAACTTTAATCCAAGGTGATCCGATAAGACACAGGGGGTTACTCCAATTTATTGGTATCTGTCAATGTTTACTTTGTTACAGAGTATGTGATCAATTTTAGAGCAGATTCCATGAGGTGCTGAGAAGAAGTTACATTCTTTTGTGTTTGAGTGGAATGTTATAGATGTCTGTAGGTCCATTTGATTCATGACATCTGTTAGTTCTCTTATTTCTCTGTTAAGTTTCTGTCTGGTTGACCTGTCCATTGGCAAGAGTGGAGTGTTGAAGTCCTCTACTATTAGTGTGTGGGGTTTGATGTGTGATTTAAGTTTTACTAATGTTTCTTTTACATAGGTGGGTGTTCTTGTATTAGGGTCATTGATGTTCAGGATTGAATCTGCATCTTGATGAATTGTTCCTTTTAATGAGTATAAAGTGTCCTCCATCTCTTCTGACTGATTTTAGTTTGAAATCAATTTTGTTAGATATTAGGATAGCTACACCCACTTGTTTCTTAGGTACATTTGATTGGAAACCTTTTCCTAACCCTTTACTCTGAGGAAGTCTTTGAGGTTGAGGTGTGTTTCTTGTATACAGCAGAAGGCTGGATCCTGTTTTTGTATCCATTCTCTTAGCCTGTGTCTTTTATAGGTGAATTGAGTCCATTGATATTAAGCAATATTAATGACCAGTGGTTGTTATTTTTTGGTAGTAGTGTTTGTGTGTTTCCTTTCTTTGGGCTATGCTGGTGGGGGGGTTATCAGATGCCTGTGTTTTTGTAGGTGTAGTTAGCTTGTTGTGTTGTGGTTTTCCTTCTAGTCCTTTCTGTAAGGCTGGGTTTGGGGCTACGTATTGTTTAAATCTGTTTTGTCATGGAATATCTTGTTTTCTCCATCAATGGTGAATGAAAGCTTTGCTGGGTATAGTAGTC
The DNA here is from genome assembly GCA_004026605.1 of Ondatra zibethicus. Classification (NCBI taxonomy): domain Eukaryota; kingdom Metazoa; phylum Chordata; class Mammalia; order Rodentia; family Cricetidae; genus Ondatra; species Ondatra zibethicus. The sequence continues at coordinate 11,596 of PVIU01031183.1, forward strand.
TAGGTTTGCATCCTGGTCTCTTAGTGTCTACAGCACATCTATCCAGGACCTTCTGGCTTTCATGTTTTCCATTGAGAAGTCAGGTTTAATTCTGATAGGTTTACCTTTATATGTTACTTGGCCATTTTACTTTGCAGCTCTTAATATTCTTTCTTTCTTTCTTGTATGTTTTGTGTTTTGATTACTATATGATGGATTTTTTTTGTCCAGTCTATTTGGATTTCTGTTAGCTTCTCGTACCTTCATAGCTATATCCTTCTTTAGGTTGGGAAAGTTTTCTTCTATGATTTTGTTGAATATATTTTTGGTGTGGGAGATTTGTCTGTATTCTGTCAATTATAACTTAAATAAACGCTGACTGGTCGGTAGCCAGGCGGGAAGTATAGGCAGGAAACCAGATAGGAAGTAGAGGTGGGGCAATGAGAACAGGAGTATTCTGGGAAGAATGAAGCTCTTTCCGCTGTCCTGCCCAGACCATGGAAGAAGCAGGATGTGACCTGCCCCACTGGAAAAGGTACTGAACTATGTGGCTAACATAGATAGGGATAATGGGTTAATATACGTTGTAAGAGCTAATAAGAAGCCTGAGCTAATGGGCCAATCAGTTTATAATCTTCTGGAGACCTCTTTGTGATTTTCTTTGGGGCTAAATGGCTGTGGGAACTGGGCAGGAAAGAAACCCCAGCAAGAAGGTCCTTCATGTTACATATTTTCTGTGCCTTTGAGCTGAAGTTCTTCTCCTTCTTCTATCCCTATTATTCTTAGGTTTGGTCTTTCCATGGTGTCCCAGATTCCTGGATGTTTTATGTTAAGAATTTGTTGAATTTAATAATGTTTCCTTGACCAATGAGTCTATTTCCTCCATAGTATCTTCAGCACCTGAGATTCCTTCTTCTATCTCTTGTATTCTGTTGGTTATACTTGTCTCTGTAGATCCTGTTCATTTACTCAGATTTTCCATATCCAGAATTCCCTTAGTATTTGCTTTCTTTATTACCTCTATTTCAGTCTTCAAATCTTGAACTGTTTGCTTCACCTGTTTGATTTTTTTATTGGTCTCTTTGAGAGATTTCTTAATGCCTTCTAATTTTTTGTTGTCTTCACCTCCACTTCTCTAAGGGAGTTTTTAATTTCCTCTTTAAAGGTCTCCATCATTTTCATAAAGTTACATTTAAAGTTGTTTTCTTCTACTTCTTCTGGGTTAGGATGGTCAAGTCTTCCTGTTGTGTGACCACTGGGTTCTGGTGTTACCATGTTGCCTTTTAGGTTGTTGGAAGAGTTCTTGCATTGGCAACTACTCATTTTTTCCTTCAAATGAGGCTAGCAGTCTATTTGCATTTTTATCTAATCTTGCCGTGGCTCTCTGAGTGTTTGGGAGTTTTTCTTGGTCTGCTGTTTACTGTCAGTGTCTGTCTGAGAAAGCCTCTGAGGTCTCTATAATCCTGCTCTCTTGGTCTTCTCGCTGGTTTGCTCTCTTGGTGCTCTCTCTTAATCCCTTCAGTGTTGTAGCTCTTGGTCCCTTCAGATATGTCAAGCTCTCAGGTCTTTTGTGGGATGTGGCTAAGTTGCTTGGGGGGTCTGATGAATGGGTTTGGGTTTTGGCGGAGCCTAGCCATAGGAAACTCCCTGCTGGCTGGCTAGAATAGCCAAGGGAGTTTTATACCATTGGAGAGGTACTAGAGAGTGGGCTGTCCCACCGTGTGGCTGTTCACTCACCTTTTAAGTCCCCTCAGTATTAGAACAAGATGTGTTTTAGAGTTCCACAGAGGTTTCAGGAGGATAGGCAGGTTTTGGGGGCAGGGTGTGGCTAGTAGTTTGGATGACCACTGGATGGGTTTGAGGTTTGGGGGAGCCTAGCCGGAGGATGACTTTCTAATCCTTAACATTCAGGTAAATCCATTCAATGTTCTTCATGATACTAGCACAGGGAAATTATCTTCAAGTTGCATTTATAGCATTCTGACTTACTCCACTGTATCACTTTTTAAATTAAGTTTTGCTTATACTTGTGTATATATGAATCTTTTTGTGAAAATAATTATGACTTAAAAATGTTGTAAATGTGGTATTTTTATCTTACACTACACTTCACAATTTCCCTATGTTCTTTTCATGAACAAATGCATTAAGCATTCAATTCCTTAAATACTGGTCACTGAAAAGTTTTACAGCTAAGTGTAACTAGCAGTGAGACAAATGGAAAGAAATAAAAGACTAAGAAACCTTAGTTAAAATGTAAGAGTTGAGATGCCTTGAATTTATAAGTGAAAGTGTGTAAGACAAGAATAATTGATCCAAGATATTCATGTAGAAATATTGAGAATTAGGTCATACTCGTGAAAATTTTATTCATCTGCCTTTTGTTTTAAAAATCTATGTCCTGGGTATTTGCCTATTTTATTTCATAAGCCTATTAATGACAATAGATGTAGCAATCATATTTTGGCTAAACCATTTCTAAAAAATAATACTGTATGAGATTCCACATATTAAAATAAGATATAATTTATATTCATATAAAAGCTAGAGGAAAGAAGTTAGATTAGTATCTTTTACCCATATCTCTACCTATAATTGTGAGCAGCATAGTTCTTATTAATTTTCTTTTTATAAGAAAGGACAAACACCTATAGAATAAAGCACAGCATATTTTGGGAAAGCCCTATTATTTCTTCTCTGTAATATCTTTTTTCAAGTCTCTAAAACAATGACTTGCTTAGATCCCTCTCTTTCTCCTGACATTCATATTTTTTCTTTATTACTAGTTACTATTAACCTAGAATTTTTCATCATCTAATATTTCACTTTTTTGGTTTATCTGTATTACACTTTTATCCATAAGCTAATAGGACACTTCTCAATAATGTATCCAATTATTTCCAAGCTACTAGGTTCCCAAAAAGATAATACATGCAGAGGAGATAGGTCTTAGTGTCATTGTTGATGGCTTCTCATTCTGCCCTCATTGGCAGCCACATTTAGAGAGTTCAGTTTGATAATATGCTCATTCAGTCCCGGTCCAGCTGGATGTGGTGAGCTCCCATTAGATCAGGCACACTGTCTCAGTGGGTGGTCCAGCCCCTCATGGTCCTAACTTCCTTGCTCATCTTCTCCCACCTTCTGTTCTTCGACTGGACCTTGGGAGCTCAATCCATTGCTCTGATGTGAATGTGGGTCTCTGTCTCTATCTCCATCCATCGAACAAAATTTCTATGGATGTGATCAAGATATTCATCAGTGTGACTATGGGACAATGCTAGTTCTGGCATCCTCTCCTCTGCTGCCCAAGGACCTAGCTGGGGACATCCCCGTGGACACCTGGGATCTCCTCTAGAGCCAAGTATCTTGCCAGTCCTAAAATGACTCCAATGATGTAGATATCATATTCCCTTCTCCAATATCCACCTTTCCTCCATCTCCACCCTCCCACTCCCCCAAGCTCTCCCCAGTCCTTCCCTTCTCCCTTCTCCTTCGTCCTCTCCTCTCTCCCGCCCCCCTACCCTACCTCTATCCCCACCCCTGTATTCCCACCTTTTGCCCGGCAATCCTGTTTGCCTCCAAT